>JAOWAR010151877.1:0-11222 GCA_028571005.1 Clathrina lutea
GATTTCACTTCAATCAGTGCTGCCAGCGTGGTGAGGAGTTTGTCGACGAATTCATCAATCGCTGCCGTGTCATAGGTGCAAAATGCTAATTCGTGGATGTCACGGAGTTGGAGATTCCGGTCATCGAACAGCTCGTCATTGGGACGAAGCGTGTCACTGTCCGGTCATCAAACAGCTCGTCATTGGGACACGGAGTTTGAGATTCCGGTCATCGAACAGCTCGTCATTGGACGAAGCGTGTCACTGTCCAGGAGAAGCTTCTTCAGAAGGGTGATGGACTATCGTCCCTGAACGACACCCTTGATATCGCGCAAACTTTTGAGGTGACCAAGGCTCACGTCGCCCAGATACACGCCAGCGCGCAAGCAGTGCACGCAGTCCGCGAAAAGAAGGCACACGACGCATGCATCCGCTGCAGGAGGATGCATTCGCCAAGCAGCAAACGCCCAGCGCATGGTGACACCTGCGGAATTGTGGAAAATTGAATCATTGGGAAAAGGTCTGTTGATCAAAGCCAGCGGAGGAAGAACAATGAAACCAACCTGCTGTGTGTCACGCGAAAAAGAAGCAGCAACAAGCAACCGTAGCCGCCGTTGCAGAAAACTTGGATACCTTCACGTTTCAATCAATCACATTGGATAGCGTGAGGAAGGACGCAGCTGCTCAACAAGATGAAGCATGCGTCGAAGTGGGGCTTGGTCTGAAGAAGGACGGTCGCCAGACGAAGCTCCAAGCTAAGGTTGATACAGACGCGCAAGTGAACATCCTTCACTAGAGAGTATTCAAGCAAGTGTTCCCATCGAAGGTCGACAAAAGGGAGAAACATTGCCGGGCTCGCTGGAGAAGAGCACCACAAGGCTGATGGCCTCCGGCGGGGCCCCTTTGAGACAATGCGGCGGATGCATATTGAAGTGCGTATTCAACGGCATCAACACACTACCATCACGGGAGAAACTAAAGATCGTCATACTGAACTGTGAGGTGACTGCACGCGACACAGAATGCGAACCGCCAAACAAGCCAGTTGACGACCTTATTCACCAGTACCGTGAGTGGTTCAAGGGTGATTACCACATCACAGTGGACCCCGCCGTACCACCAGTTATTCACAGTGTGCGACACGTCCCGATCACAACGATGGACAACATCAAGAAAGAGCTGGATGAGATGGTCACAAACGGCATCATCACATGAGTCCGTGAGGGTGAACCTACCAGATGAGTAAACAGTCTCGTGTACAGATGAAAACCAAACGGCAAGCTGCGCGTGTGCCTCGACCCGAAAGACTTTAACGAGGCAATCTTATGAGATGATCAAGTCACACCGACGCTAGAAGACAGGCTGCTGAAGTTCCACGGAGCGAAGCTCTTCTCAATCCTTGACGCCAAAAGCGGGTACTGGAACGTCGCTCTAGATGAGGAATCGAGCCATCTCACAACTTTCAACTTGCCGTATGAGCGGCATCGGTTTTTGCGTATGCCGTTCGAGCTGAAAATGTCGCAAGATGTCTTCCAAAGCAAGATCGATCAGCTGCTCGAAGGATGTCCTGGATCGACTAGTATCACTGACGGCATGGTTGTCTTCCCCGCAAGTGACGACGAGCATGGTCCGCACCTTCACTCCCTGATGCATTGATGCCGCGAGAAAGGCCTGAAGCTGAATAAGGACGCCATCTGTGATGAGGCCGGAGTGAAGCCGAACCCCAACAAGATGTCAGCGCTGCAGCAAATGAAGCCACCAGAGAATCAGCAGGAGCTACTATCGTTCCTCGGTCTAGCAACGTACATGAGTCCTTTCGTCGCAAGCCTCGGCACCTTGGCTACACCGCTACGAGAGCTCACAATAGAAAATGTGACTTTCCAGTGGACCAGCGACCACCAGCAAGCGCTCCACAGCATCAGAAGTAACGTCAGTACGGAAGTGACACCCATGAACTTCGACACAAAGAAGCCTATTACGCTCAGGTCGACACGTCACTGAAAGGCCTAGGAGCAGCCCCCTGCAAGACGGAAAACCCGTGTCCTTCACCACCAAAGGCCTCACGGAGGCAGAACAGCGCTGCGCGAACATCGAACAAGAGATGCTCGCCGTGGTGTATGGTTGTGAGTGTTTTCACCATTTTTTGTTCGGTCAAGAGTTTGTCGACGAGTCTGACCACAAGCCGCTAGAGTCGATCCACATGAAAAGGCTCAACAGCGTACCACCCTGCCTGAGGTACATGCTTCTGCGCCTGCAGCCATACAGCATGCGAATTCAGTACAGACCAGATGCTTCAATGCCTCTCGCAGATGCTCTCTCCAGATTGCCGCTGGAGGAGACGCACGAAATCTAGGAAATGGACGTGCAAGTCCATGACATCCGGACCCGTTTCGGCGAAGATTACCTCCGTGAGATCCAGCAAAGATCCCAGACCAATGATCGTGCTGTGAGAAACCATTTTCAACGGATGGTCATCAACGAGGAAGGAGACACCCAAACCAGCCATGGCGCTCTAGAACTATTGTGACAAGCTCAGCATCAAAAATGGTCTCGTGCTGAAAGGCTCTTGAATCATCATCCCCGCAAAGATGAGAGCTAAGATCCTCAGCAAGCTTCATGCCAGCCACCAGGGAACCGAGAAGATGAAGCTGTGCGCGAGAACCACGATCTGGAATGGCATAAACTGAGAAATCGACGAGCTAGCTTGCAAGTCGCTGCCAGGAGTGTCAAGAAGCGCAGCCCAGGCAACAACGTAAAGAGCTCCAGCCAAGCGAAGTTCCTCCCCATGTGTGGCAACCCTGGGGTCAGGCCTCATCTCTCTCGCTGACCCGCAGTATCTGATCACAGCAGATTATTTCTCGAAGTATCTGCTCGTACACTGGCTGCCAACGACTGACAGCGCGACCGTCATAAAGTGTCTAAAGAGTTTTTTTGCAGAGCAAGGCATCCCCCACCACTCTCCGTACAGGCAACAGTCCACCGTTCAGTAGCCAGAGCTTCAAGGAGTTCGCTAAGGAGTTTGGTTTTAACCACATCACGTCTTCACCCCACTACCGCGTAGCAATGGCTTCATCAAAAGTCAGGTGAAGATCGTCAAGAACTCGCTTGCGAAGGCTGCCAAAACCGGGCAGGACCCAGCATTGGCCATGCTGTGTTTGAGGGCAACGCCGGTGGACAACAAGTCGAAGTCGCCTGCGGAGCCGCTCCTGGGGTGTCCGATTCAGGATCCACGTGCCACAGAAAACGCTGAGTACTTCCAACGTTTTTGTCAGAAACAGCTCCAAAAAAAAGCTTACCATGACCGCCATGCCAAGTCGCTGTTGCCTGTTGTTCCGGGCCAAGCCATCATCGTGCCTAACCCAACCACAAACAAGTAGGAGCCTGCCACAGTTAACAGGCTGGACGAAACCCGCTCTGTCGTCGTGAACATGCAACGTGGAACATCCATCCGACGGAATCAAGTCGACATTCGCTCTCTGCCACCACAAACGTCACCTGAGCCGTTGCAAGAAGGCAAGAAAGAAGATTCTACCTCTTCCGACTCGTGCACCACCTGTAGTGGCTCCATCAGCAAGCCACCTCCAAGGCTGGACCTCTGACAGTTCAGTTATTCTAGCAATGTGTTCTAATGTGTTAATGCAGAGATTTATTTTTTTAGAAGAGGAGGGATATTGCGATATGTACATTCCACTCGTATGCTAGCGCATCATCACGCTACACACATTCAATAGTGTATGCGTGCGCATTGCCACGCTAAGCAGTATCGCCATTTTATCGCTACCATGTGTCTTCTATCTTACTTTCTGCTCTGTGATGTCTTCGCTGAAATGAAGCATCTTTTCTCTCGAAGTATGAACAGGAGTGTGTTGAGCCCAAGATTGTAACACACCCCCCCCCCCCCCACGTGACCAATGCTTGGAAGGAAAGTCTTGTTTTTACAAGCAGCTACATGTAGATACTTCAAGTTGAAGAATTTGGCCGATAACCGCCTTGGACACCTTGTGGCAAAAAAAACAACAAATCAAAGACAGCAAAGGTATTCATTCTCAGGCTGGCAAAGTCCAATAACGTTCGGATTGTTGCAGGGATTCTGTAGGGAATGTATACCAAGATATGACTTGTGCACCAGGTCAGGGGAACCATCTTCTGTTTTTTCAACTTTCAACTCAAGTTTTGGCACACTTTATTGTTGCTGAATGTTCAGTCTAGCTATAAAAAAAAGCCCTGAAATACCAAAGGATCAATGAGTAAGGCCGTTGACCAAGTAAGAGCCCATCATGAACTTCATCAGTTGTTCAACAAACTCCGATGTCGCAGCTCCCTAACCAAGTACCTCGAATTTGGCCGACTGTCTACAATGTGCTTTGCTGCACTCAGAGCTTTGGCTCTGATACATGCATCGACGTAACGGCAGCGGTCCCGGGTTATTTTTCTTCCCAGGGTGTAATTTTGTTTTTCGTATATGCCTATCAAGTGTGTTGCAAAAGAAATATTCTGAAATTGTCCAGAAACAATTACAACCAGATGGCAGCCATTTCAAAAGGGGAAATGCTTTCTGAAGTAAGCCAAAACCATCGCCAGGGAAATTTCTGTGGCTTGGGAAACATTATACAGGAGGATGCATTCTACATGGAGGACTTGTGTAGGAAATACTTTGAAAATGGTTGCACGGCTGTTCTCCCTGCATTTCATCGCAGCGTTCTCTTCCTGTCTCCCTTGCTTACGTTTTTGCTGCGCGTTGAGATCTCACTTTTTTGGTTTAGAGAGAGAGAGAGCGAGAGAGAGAGAGACTTGTTTTACCAGTCAGAAAGTAACTTTGTTGTTTTTGTGTCTGTCTGCTTTTGCTGATCCAGGGATCAACCCAAGCGTGGACTTCTTCGTCTCAAGCTGAAAGATCAGGTACATACTTTAAGTGTGGATGTGTGATACCATGGCATTCAAAGTTCTCTCATAGTGTAAATTGTTCGTCACCGAGAGCTGCCCATATTATTCATACTGCTGGCACGGCTTGCTAGACATACTGTCAGCATAGTATGAATGATTGCAATGGGCAATTTTCACGAGGCATACTGTACACTGATTATTGTGGGCTGCATAAGAGCTAGGGCTTTAATCCCGATCACTGCCATAGGTACATAAAGATATGTCTGTCCAAGAATTTCTATCTATACTTCCATTCTTCTCGTGTTCATCATTGTTCTATATTTTGTTTGTAGCAAAACGACTGGAATTTCTTATCCAAAGGCACAATGTTTAGAACATATCAAGCCTTTGGTCACCTGATGGTGATCTTTTCGAGGACTATTTTGCTGGCCCTGAGTGAATGGGTTAAATGTACTAAACGTACCTCTCGTTTGTTGGCTTTACTCAATGTACCTCTGTACGAAACATGCCTCTTGTTTTTCGTATTTGCTAAACGTACCTCTTGTTATATGTCAGTGATCCTGACTCGGATGCCATCATTATCAGACCAGTCATTCATCTGAAGATGAAGAAATCCAAGATGTTTCACTAGAAATGCATCTGGCTTCTTCAAGTTGGAAATGATTGAGAACAGTGATAGTGACCAATTTTGGGCATGCCCGCAATAAGAACTAATGTGTACCATGGTGTACGTGATACTATAGTATTTCACATCAACCTAATTTTGCGTCGGGAAATTATAAGCCAGCATGTGTGGAGACTGTCATCATAGGACTGTCGTAAAACAAAGTGAAAAATCCTTTGC
The DNA here is from genome assembly GCA_028571005.1 of Clathrina lutea. Classification (NCBI taxonomy): domain Eukaryota; kingdom Metazoa; phylum Porifera; class Calcarea; order Clathrinida; family Clathrinidae; genus Clathrina; species Clathrina lutea. The sequence continues at coordinate 5,708 of JAOWAR010151877.1, forward strand.
AGAGGACTGAACCGAAAATGAGAGACATTTTTTAGAAAGGGATGCTCAGAGAGGGGGACGTATGAGCCTCCAGTAAAGAGCTTGAACCATTGTCTCTCATTTTCCATTCAGTCCTCCATGAAGGATATTTTTTGTTTTGTTTTGTGACAGTCCTATGATGACAGTCTCCACACATGCTGGCGTACAAATCCCCACGCAAATTAGGTTGATGTACGTGTCACGTACACCACGATACACATTAGTTCTTGATACGTGCATGCCAAAACTTCCGTCACTGTCACTGTTTTCAATCATTTGCAATTTGAAGCCAGAGACATTTGTGGCAAAACGTCTTGGAGTTTCTTCATCAGTGATGTGAATCGAAAAATAAATTCATCTCTTGTTTTTCTTATTTGCTAAACGTACCTGTTGTTTTTGTTTTTGCATGAACTAAAAGTACCTCTTGTTTGTCCAATTGTCTTTCCTTGTGTGGATGTATGTGTGCATACACGTGTGAATGTGTGTGTGTCTGTGAGTGTGTGTGTGAGTGTGTGTGTGTGTCTGGGAGTGTGTGTGAGTGTGTGTGTATCGTGATGAGCATATGATAGTAGCCATGATGAACATAAGCAGTCATTTGTTATGCATGATTCTCTATACCATGATCCATTGTCATGCAATTTCATGTCATTACGTTTCACTGTGCCAATCAGAATCTCATTACACCACCAGCAAGCCAAGTGTGAATTTTTTAGTCCAATGTCACCATCCGTTGTGTCGGTGCTACGACGATTACCTATGGTGTGAACCATAGTGAATTTAATAACGCCTATGCGTCTCCATGCCTACCTCACCCTGCTGCCGCGACTCACACAAAGGAAGGTTTAGGTTTCTGTTGTGATATTGTATCGAGCCAGTCTGTAGAACTAGTTGTGGCGTATCACAAGGCATGTACGTGTGCACCCACACAGAAAGGGGTTTTTTGTCAACCCATGGCCGGTTGAGGTGTTCTGAAACCTGCGTGAACAGATGGGAGCTAGGTATTCCATAAACTTCAGGCTGGGTGGCATGTGCATTTGTGGGTTAAGATCTTGTCTCATATGACTTCTGCTGGCATGCGTGTCTAAGTGGAATGAAGGAGTTTGGAGAATCATCGGAAAGTGTGGATGTGTTTGCTTTTGCAAGCAAGGGAGTGTCTGTGTTACGTGAGTGGGTGCATGCGTGGGTGTGCGTGTGCATCAGTCTTTGGCACTGTGCGTGTGTGTGTGTGTGTGTGTGTGTGTGTGGGTGGGTGGGTGCATGTGTGTGTGTGCGTGTGTGTACGTGTGTGCGTACATGATATCTTCATGTCTATTTATTTGTCCATGCAAGTGTCTAATTGACTGACTACTGGCAGTCGTCATATGCAGCTTTTCTGTATATTTTGTTTAACTTTAAGCGTGTACATGTTTTGAGTGGTTACTCAATATGTGTGAAAGTAATTCCCGGGCACTTGGTCCCTGAATGGCTTATGATCGCTAGCGTGCGCATGGGGGGGGGGGGGGGGGGGGGTTGGGGGTTTTTGGCCAGGGTAGTAACATAGGGCTAAAATAAATCCCATATTTTTGAATCCATATCGAGTTGATCTGCCGGCCACGGCGAACTTTTCGATCCGGGAATTCGAGCATGCGCATGGGCTCTGCACGGCCGCGAAATCATGTGTGCACCTCTCAGTGCGACGCTCGCCGCGCGGCCATCAGGCACATAGCTGTTGGCCAGGGTTGCATGCAATGTTTGTTGACATCAGAGGTCAACTGTTGACCACAAGGGGTGGCAGGGTACAACACTGAATGTTTAGCTGCGGAAGCATGCTATCAACTTCTAACCATTTCCAGAGTGTTTCCCCCTTGAAAACCCCCAGTTTGAGTCTACATTCGGGTGGTTTACGACAAGAGGTCCTGGAAATAAAAGTCAATGGGATAATTCTAAGTGGGCGTCATGTGCAGCACACACGCTGGCATGGTCGAGCCTCGAGTGCCCCGCCTCAGCACCAACCAATCAGCGGCCAGGAATTTTATCGATCATCGCGCGAGCTCACGTGCATCGTGCGCGGAATTTCAATGCACGAATGCACAATTTTGATTGCACATGATCAGGATCCGGCCAACATTGAAGCCTGAAAAGTTCGCTGGATCAACTCGATATGCAGAATCCTTTCGAATCCTATTACTTCACATTGATTTGAATAAGCAGTTTAGTACGGGACTTTGAACAATGAGATTCATGGAAGATACATGCATTTAGATTTGACTGAGACTCGTGGAAGATACATGTGCATGCATTGAGATTTGACTGTCAAGACTCATTGAGGATGCATTTGTGGAAAGGCTTTGACTTTGCATGATCTAAGAGTTACATTCCAATGCTCATACACACCTATCTGGCTTTGCTCTTGCCACTGGCTGAGGATACACAGCAAACAGCTGACAAATTTTATTATGATGCTCATGTTTTCTGACTTGTCCTCTTTCTTTATCTTGCTGTCCTGCAGCAAGTCAGCATGGAGCTCTATTTAGCCAAGATGGCGCGGGCATTGTCAGCCACCAAATGAGTCTGCCCACGTCGACACAACCACCTTGGTCATCAGGAGTTGGCAAAGGCCCATCTCAGATGCTCACAGCGGCCTCTGAGACACAAACAAGACCGCTTGCCGATGGTGCTTCCTCGTCTTGGCAGCTGAATACGTCTCCAGGTCCGCCATTGAACATGGGTGCAGTTAACAACCCTTCTGGGGTAGTAGAGCTCAGCCGCTCCCCATCCTCAGCCCCTCCAGTGCTTCTCTCTCGAAACCTATTGTCACAGCCTGCAGTGAGTCACTCAGAGCTGCCGCTCAGCTCCTTTCAGATACGTGACAGCCAGAGCACCAACACATTGCAAGCTGCTTCACCTGTGTCTAATCACGTACAACACAGTATGTCTCAGGGTGGATTGCTGGGAAACTCCCCGACATCAGCACCCAGTTACCGTACTACAATGAATGTAGAGCATGCAGCACCACCACAAATGCTGGCAGCCCCCTCCTCCACACAGCTTTCACCCGGATTGCAGAACGCGAGTCACACCATAGTCCAAGGACTGATGCAGTATCAATCTACTGCGAAGATATCCAGTGAACATCACCAACCAAGGCTTGCGTGGACAGAACCCACACAGGTGTCTACTGAACATAACGACTCGCAGCAAGATCAACGCCCACGAGATCTCCAAGGAATTTGGGCTGAGAAAAGTCAAAGCAAAGAGGATCAGGACCTCTACCGACCTATGTGTCCACCGCAGGCCATCCAAGGAGATGGCATTGGCAGCCTGAACACGTACGAAAGAGAGGGCCGTACTCAGCAGCAGGTCAGACAAGGGTGGCCATCCTCAAATCACACTGTCCAGGGCGGAGAGCTTTACAGTCTAAATCACACACCACACAAGCCAAGCGGCCAGTCACTTCTTGCCCATCATCCGTATATGCAGGGTGAGCTTCCTCAAGACCATGTACATCCGCATCATAGCCTACAATATCCCCGCCCATTTTACCCTCACAATCAGCAGTCAGTACGCCACGGCCACGCTCAGGCCCTGTCTCCACATGTGAATACCAACCAGCTAAAACCCAGCGAAGGTCAAGCACAAGCTTGGAGGTTTTCCAAGCATACCCCACAGCTCTCAACCTTCCACCGAAGTGATATGCATACCGCTGAACAATTTACACACCCTGGCACAATGCACACACCAGGGCTGTCAGGTTCTGGACTGGCGCAGCAGGCTGGTCAGTTTCATGCAAGCTCAGCTCAAGCGTGGCAAACCAGCTACCAACCTTCCCAAGCCCGGGTGATGACACAGCTGCCAGGATACCAACAACAGGTCACCATTCCGCCAATGGAGCCCAGTGCAAATCCGGCAAGTTTGAGAGGTTTGACATCTGCAATGGCTGTGCCGCAGCAAGCTCCGATGTATGCACAAGATCATCATGAAGTTTACAGCAACACTTCAGTTATGACCTCCTTGCATGCAGGAAGCGGCGTCCAACCGCAAACTGGCGCTGTGGCCTCAGCCATACTCAGTGCCCCGCTGTCCTATAATCCTCCATTCCGCTCAACAGATGGTTCTGTAAGATCTCCACGAGAGCTGACGTTCATGACACAACGTTCATTGATGGTTGAGCCGGAGTATCAGCCACTGAGTCAGCCCAGCCAACAAGCTTTGACTGATCGGATGCAGGTGAACATTTCACCTGGAGCACAGCAAGGTATGCCTCAAACCAGCCAGCTAGAGCTGAATCCTTCAGTGTCGAGCGCTTCTGGGAGTGTGTTGCAAAATGCAACACAGTCTTCTGTGTGCGATGAGTGTGAAACAATGCCAGCCACGGCTAACTGCGAGGAATGTGAGATGGACTACTGCAATGATTGCTGGACCGAGATACACTCGTGTGGATCCCTTGCTGACCACAAACGTCTCGAGCTGAAAAAGCTCTCTGTTGCTGAAATGTGCAAGCGCTGTCTATCAGCTGAGGCCGAGGTGTCATGCTCTGAATGCAGTCTAGTCTTGTGTGGAAAGTGTGATTCATCTTTTCACCAGAAGGGCGCCCGTAAGCGCCATCACCGCATTCGTATTCAAGCTGAAAGCAAGCAGCAAGTCACTCCCACAGTGCCACTGTGCAGTCGATGCAACAAAATGGCAGCTGTCCTGGCTTGCCAGTCATGCTCGGTCATGTGCTGTGTCGCTTGTGACCTCGCTCTCCATGCGAAAGAAAAGAATGGTATGCATCATCGCACACCACTGCCAGTTGTCCTCCCCGAGGTAGTTGGAGGCAAACAACAACAACCAGGAGCAGTTCTTGCTGCGCCATCAGGTCATGAGGGTATGCAACGCTACACTAATGCGGCTGGGGGAAACCCCATGGAAGGAGTACAGCCAATAACCATGGTAGATCATCCTTTGCCTGGTACCTTTGTTCAGCAAAGCTTCCTAGGACCTCCAGGGCAAATCACACAGCTTGGTCAGGCTGGCCCAGGTCATGTCCAACTGTCACCTTCTGCAGCAATGGCTGGTAAGACCTCGGGGATGAATACACACATCCATAGTCAGCAAGGATACCCGTTGATAAAGGCAGAGCATCATTTATCAGTAACTGGTCACCACCTGCCAGCCATGGCGATGGCAGCCATGCAAGCTAAGCCAAGCCGTCCGTGGAGCATTGTTCAAGTACTAGCAATGCACTGTGATCATCAGGACGCTGACACCTTGACGCAGAAGGTGCTTGTTGCTGAAGAAGGAGTCCATCAGCTGGTTTGCTCATACCGAAACGAAGCACATGTGAAGGTGTCCTCTACTCATGCTGGGGACAATAACTGGCTAGACTTCACTCACCTCTGCGACAAGCATATAAAAACGGTTGGTCTGTATGGCAACAAGGATGGGGTGGGTCGGTGGCTGCTCGAGCAAAGGCTCCTTCAGCGAAAGGCAGTCGAGGAACTGCTGAAGTCTCAACCTGGTGTTTACTGCATTTCTG
>JAOWAR010151888.1:0-11222 GCA_028571005.1 Clathrina lutea
CTGACGTCACATTAAGGTAGCAGTCACATAGTAATCAGTCCGCTTGAGGGACCATGGTTCTTCACTCTTTGGCAGCCATGAAGAACCTCCAATTAATCTTTGGTTTTCTTTGGTAAATATAAAACAATTCTCGCAAATTCCTCTCTTCTTTTCGCTCGAACTGCAACTCTTAAGGTGGTCCAATCCATCTTATATGGAGATGATTGGTTATGGTTGGGCTGAGCAATGGCTGATTTTTCGCAATGGCCAAGGTGAATCGCATCCTTGTGTTCCTCCTGCCTAGCATTGACTAATCAAAGGGTTTCGCCCAAATAGTCATCTTCACCCGCCTTACACTTCACAGAGTACACTGCATGTGTTGTCCGGACTCACAGGGAGCTCATCTTTCACAGTATACCAGTTCCATTAAGTGTGAGGTGCACATACTGTGCATCTAACACCAGCTGTGCAAACAATGCAATATACTTCCTGACTAAGACCATCAACTAAGGGAATTTTAGTAGAGACTAATTTTTCATCATCTCGCTGTGCTTCGTTTGCATACAGCACACTTCGCTTCAGCTATGTCCTCATGACCTTTCTGAACTTCTGGCTGTGCGTCAGAGATCCACTGTATTTCAGTCTCACAGGCATGCTGAGTACTGCATACGACCACAGCCCTGTTCACTCATTTAATTGTGCCAGACTTCACATTGCTAGGTTGATGAGAGTCGAAATGCACGCATCAATCTGTGTGTGTTGGCTTCCAGTAGACTTCTCTTGCAAGCCCACCGTGAAGTAACATCCATGAAGGGCAAGGAAACTTACAATTCCCCATACGACCATAAGGTTGATGTGTAATGTTTAGTATCACGTACACCGGGGTACACATTAGCTCTGCGTGCATGCCCAAATTTAGTCACTGCCACTGTTCTCAATCATTTCCAACTTGAAGAAGCCAGAAGCATTTCAGGCGAAAAATTTGGAATTTCTTCTTCATATGAGTGATGGGTGCGATGAGAAAAACAAATCAATTATATCTGTTCGTATGTGTGTTTCTGATGACAGCGAGAGGAAGAGAGCAGATAGGCGGGAGGGAGATCCGGTGATGGTGACAATGGGCAGTCAGGCTGAATTTGTGTACAACTAGTTTAAATACTTCAGGCAGGTAGTCCTAGAATGAATGATAATGTGACTTTGACTTAGGATGCCGGTGAGAGGAAATGGACAAAATCCTGGAACTGTGGAATGGTATAAATAATTGTTGTTAGCGTGTGTGTTTGTTGGTTTGTTTTCAACGAAATAAGTTTTTTCTCAGTCGATCGTCAGCTAGCTTTAGATACTTTCCGCTCGAGTAATGAAAAACTGTCTCCCAATCTCACCCTCAGATTAATCTCTGGGAATCACAAACGGGTAATCTCCTCTCAACCTTCGTGGCACATCCAAAAGGTAATGGACTTGTTAAAGCTATGTGCGTGGAAATCACGAAAACTGGACCAATAAATCGAAAGAGCTAATGCTTACAGGAAGTTTCAGATAGAAAAAACTTCTTGTAGGAATCGAACTCCAGGAAAAGACCAATTCGCACGCACACTTGCAACATATCAAGCTAGGAAAAATCCACCATATTCACATTGCTGTGGAAAGTTTGTGATCTGAGTGATCAGAGGATTAAATCATGTGGCCAACTCAGCCTAAGCCAAGATCCAAAATGGCTTCCGATTACCCGGGGACACTTGCAGACCCAAATATCGCGGCCGCGGCCAGACGCACACGTTCAGTACCATGCTACAAATACAATCAATGTAGTAGATGTGCATGTAATGTGAAGATGCCAATGTAGAGAGTCGTGCAGAAAAGTTTCTCTTCGGCTTGCTGGACCAACCTCACAGTTTGTCTGTGTACCTAGAAAGCCTTTGTTTATGCCAGGAAAAGGAGGAAACGTTTTGTTCTGAAGGTTGAGGCTTATGTGCGCAGTTCGGAAGAAATGCGAAATATGGTAGGCAGAGTATGGAGCAGTACGGATGGTGCGACGGCTTTACCAACGGGTAGACGTCCGCTTTGGCACACTTTTAGGGTGTGCTTCAGGCCTTCAGCTTCTACTCTATCCTCTTCTGTGCTTGGTGAAGTTCGAAGAAGAGGGTTGGTCAAGCCCCCTTCGTTTTGGCACTGACATCGTTTACGAGGAATACTGGGGAAGAACACAGGAAGGGTAGGTGGTATCGTCAAGCACAGTTATCCACCGGTAACGTCATGGGAAATGAAGAAGAAAAACTTTATTTGACTGATATTCGCCCAAAACCGTTCGTAACTTGCTTTCAAATTCTCTATTTTTAGCCACTTTAAGGGCGTCTTCTGAGATCAAATCTGAAGTGATTGCCCCGAATTTTGATGAGGAATGATTTTTACCACCTTTCTTATGAAGCAAAAACAAAAGAATCCAGCGAGTGATTACAAATTGCAAAACACACACTTGGTGCCCAAGTATGGTAGACACTTACTTACATCATCAGAGAAGGTCGGGATCACAAACCTTGCCCTGACGCTATTGATCTTCTTTTTTTTTCAATTGTTTTGTGTGAGATTATTTTATACTTTCTGACCTTAGATCATGGGGATTCAAGGAAACGATTAATTAGCCAAAGCCTCCGCCACCACCTTGCCTGTCAGCACAGAAAAGCTGTATGACAGAAAGCACACTATCCGCTGCGATCCAATGTGAACTCAAGAATGTCGTGATCTGCTTTGGTAGTGTTATTGTTGGTTGCGTCTTTGACTGTAGTGTCACATTCCACTGCCGGAGAAACATGTACCATGATAGCTACTTGAATGAGGTCACAAACATGGCTGATTTAATTCTCTCTCTTCTCCTTTCCCCACCACATCATAATTATACCAACTACAAGAACAGCAAGTTTTGTTGGGGAGGGGTGAATAATTTACATACTACAAGAATAACGTGTCTTGTTGGGAGGGGTGGACAGTAGTGCTTTTTCTAAGTTTCGTTCCTCCCTCCTTCTCTTAAAGAATAAACTAACCCGCTCTCTTTACCTCTTTTGCTAGCGGCGTATGTCATACTCGCAGCAGACGCCAGCAACGAGTACTTGGTAACCGCTGCATCAGACGGTAATGTCAAGGTGTGGTGGATCAGAGAGCACCTTGTAAGCGGAAACCTGCAAGTGTCCCCGGGTAAGCGCACGCCCCCAAAAAACGATCAGGACGTGAACTCAATGTGATGCATTATCCGGTAATGAAACCCTCAGATACATTTTGAGCCTAAATGAAGCACAGTGAGTTATTGTAATTACCACTATGTGAGCTGACAGACATGGCAGTTTCTACATTAAATGGAGCTATCATCTCTACAATATGGCATCAAGCTGTACACACAATTTGTGGACTGGTACTTTCAGTTTCAGCATGAATATGTTTGTTCCACCAGTGTTCAAGCCTGCATTATGTTGCTATCCACTTAATGATCAATGCATTAATTGCCTTCTTTCCTCTCCAGCTACATAGTCCAAACTGTTGAAGAAGCAGGTAGTCCAAAGTGCTAAAGAAGAGAAAACTCCTTGAAGAGAAAGCTAATGCTGGATTTACCCACCTGTGCAGGTATTGCTTCAGCGTGGCGAGCGCACAATGCTGAAATCAGATCGGTGGCCGTGTGCCAAAGAAGTGCGTGCTTGTTTGTGCTGACCGGCTCTGCAGACCAGAGTGTGACACTGTGGTGGCTGACTGGGGAAAAGATCGGCATATTTGGCCAGGTCAAGAGATACCCTCCTCATGTTTCTCATTTTGCCTGAGGCCAATTGTAGAGCTTGTTTAACTTGTACCTTGAACTAAGCTGTTCATTCTACAATTTATAGCTAACCTGTAGTACTAATAAATAAAGTGAGCTATACCTTCTGAACTCAAAATGATAGGGCATCATATCGAAATGTGCCCTTTATGTTTAGAAGGCGCAGTCTCCGAGCAGATTGATCGATATCAGATGATATCAGTGAGTTTGATCAAAATCTATTGTGCGCAATCCCTGGGATTACGACCGTTGTAGGTAAGGTTTTGAGGCAAGCAAAGACAGTTAGGGATGAACAAATATTAAATTGAGCCAGCAAAGTGTGCTCTAGGCATACGAAGGACGACATTGCTCGATCAACAGACGGTCGTGTGCTCAAAGCCCGTTGCAAGTTGCGGAAGGCTGCAGGTGAAAGGCAGTGGGTGTGCAAAGGCAAGAGTGGGCATACGAAGGCTGCAGATGGCAATACACTGCACCAGAGCTCAATTGTGGCACGGAATCGAAGCTTGCATATTCAAGAGCGAACAAGAATGGCTCAATTGATAGCTTTGGATCCGAGGGAAATTGGTCAATATTGGTTGATATCCCGTCAATCGTTTGCTCGATGTGAAAACATCAAGAGGTATCATACGCAGCCTAACTTGATCAAATACAGTCAAACATTGCCATATGATATTCTTTGTCTTTCGATCTTTTATCTGTGCCCTCTAACCCTTTGACATGGCTTGGTCAACAGGAGGCAGATTGGAAAATTACTTTGAATGATCCTCGATTGCCTACACACCGCAGTGCTTTTGAATGCAGGTCAATGACCCAGGTATGTTTATGAATTTAGATTGGCGGAGTTTCTTCTTGTGACTAGGGGCCAAACAGCCCTGAAGGTCTAGCCTAAGATCACTCACCTGACCTGCCTGTTTTTGTTTGAGTAGCATGGCATACACCATTGTCAAGTGATCGTGTTAAATTTCATGACGGAGGGAAGTTTAGCTCCTGTAAAATCTAGTAGAGAGTTCTGAACAATTGTGTTCTTTTGCCATGCTAGAGAAAGATAGAGAGGGCTGCCATAGAATTCTTTGATGATTTGTTCGGTGCTTGCGCTGTGTCTTGCTACACTGAAGCTGACACCAATAAAGCTCATCTCTTTATGGGAGACCTAGAGCTAGAAGTTAGCCCAGTGATGGTCACTTTTCTACAATGCAGTACAACTCTCATTCTGTTCAAAAGGGAGGCACCAAAAGTTCCGGCCTTGCCATTATCAGAGAACAAGTTCAAGACTCCAAAACTTCAACGGCAAATAAACCTCATGTGAAGCCATTATCAGCAACGAAGCACGAGTCCATACTAGGTAAGATCAGGACCGAAACAACTATTTTGTAAAAGTCGCACACAAAGCACCAGAAAGCATTGTGTTTGCTCAGATTGGGAGTTTGAGCTCCATTCAGTTGCTACAGGCTCGAGTCTCTCCATAATGCTAGAAAAGGAACAGGGATCGGTTTGAGGTGTGATTAAAATTGTGTCTCAGTTGGGACGGTGCGTTTTTGGTTGAAGAAGCACACAAGGAGCAATTAATCGTGATTACTTACGTCGGCATTTAGATAATTATTCAAGTCGTTTCAAGCCAAAAACAAACTCAAGTGAAACTGAAATTCTGTGGGAAGAAATTGAACCATAGAACGCTTTTTCTTTTTGCATTGCCAAGGGGTACAGGCTGGATTCCAACCTGTGATGAAACAGCATCAAGTCAAACGGAAATCCCAGTGTTCCCATACAAACAGATAATGTTCTCGAAAAATTCCAGTGTGCAGCGCAATAGTAAGCAGCCAACTGACGATGGTGTCGCACGCCAAAGTGTTCTGAATATATCTATCTTCATTTCTGACACTTGAAGAGTCAATATGTCTAAAAAAGTTTCCAGTAGAGTGTTGTTGAGCCACGATTTCACGATTCTAACATTTAGTCAGAATTCTCCATTTTACCCGCAGGCATATGAGAAGAAGAGAGAAATAGAAAGTTGTGGCGCAGATTGGGGATCGAACCCAGGCTTATGGTATTCCAGTCCAAGGCTCTATATACCAACTGAGCTATCCACATCGACCTGCTTACCAACAAAATTTACCTCCACTCTGTCCTCTCACATACTATCCTCAATAGGAGAGGCGCGTGGCCTAAATGCTATCATATTCTAGTCAAACTAAGCCAAATGCCTTTTTCAATATAAAGAGGAAGAAGCGAGCTCCAGGCTCTCATGCAGGGACTCACAATAAATCAAACTCAAAATCCTCTTCAAAGAAGTGGTGTGACCGCACGGAGAAATACATTCGAAGAAGATGCCGAGACAGGGACTCGAACCTGCGGCACCAAAGCGCCTAGCAGACGAGAATCACCTGACTATTCGAACTACGCTGAAAGTGTATTTCTCCGTGTGGTCACACCACTTCTTTGAAGTTCTGACTATACGGACCACGCTAGCTCGGCATGGACCGTTTCTTTCGGGGCCAGTCAGTTCGAATCACGTAGTACGTGCTAATGGTCCGGTGCTCTGTCACTTCTATCATCTTCCAAACCGCAAACTCCCCGGTGTGGACGGGATAGCCTGAGTCTGCCTGACCTAGAAACTGCATCATTACACGTCCTTCTTGAGGATGACGTGATGGCGTAGCAGGTAGTCAGGTGATACTCGTCTGCTAAGCGATGTTGTGCCACAGGTTCGAGTCCCGGGCTCGGCACAGATTATGAGCTTTACAGAATATCAGTCTTTAAAATTCTCTGTTTTATCCTTCCTCGATCCTTGGGAGAGAATCAACACGAGAGGAGAGAATGAAAGTTTGTATTGTATATACGTAACAATCAAATGTTTGGATATTATATATACGTATATATTTGATAAGACAACGGGTTGACGGTAAATCAATTAAATCACACAAGACAGCGGCAAATGTTTTAGTGGACAAGGACTGCGACAAGATTTTTCATTCCATTACTCTTTAGGACGCGACATGGAAAACTGAAACAACTCGATAGGGAACACTTTTTAAAAGGACTGACTGGTGACAACACTGACTTGAGAACCGTGAAACAAGACTAGCGCTAGGAACAATCTGTATGAGGTGTAAAGTTCGGCAACAATTTTGCAACATATTCCTTCTGCGTGCAAAGCTCTGGTTGGAGCTGTGCTATGTATTTTGCCTCAAGAAGGTGAAGGTGATCTGCGTCTCTGGCTTTGGACAACACGCGGAAGTGGCTCTTCACAGCCTTGGCAATGATTTCCAAGCAAGCAGGCGAGTCTTTCAAATGTCTTGTAATCCCTGCATCTTGCTTGGTGTTCATGCTGCTGCTGTTGCTCTTGTTATTTCTGCTGCTGAGGTCACTGCCATTGCCGCTGCTGCTGCTGCTGCTGCCGCTGCTGCTGCTGCTGCCGCCACCGCCACCGCTGCCGCCGCCACTGCCACCGCCGCCGCCACTGCTGCAAAAAGTCTCTTGCTGTGCTTTCACTACCTTGCTACGAGTACGGGATGACACATGGTCCTGGATGGATTTGTGTTGATGACAGTATCCGATCATTCCTTCTGGGCCTCCCTACCTTGTGTCTCAAAGGAGCTGCATCTGCAGGGAGTGCCGGTCTGATGAGGTCCTCGGGTATATGCTGTTTATTTCTTTCACACAGCCATTGGGTTGTCCTGTCGACGTAGTTGTGCCCACAGACGTAGTTGTGCCCACAATTGCAGGTGAAAAGGTAGATAACATTACTTAAATGGTCAGTCGGCAGGACATCCTTCTTGCAAGTGTTGAAAGCGGTGCATGATGTATAACTGCAGACCAGCTTACACCCTGGGACGGTCTTGCTTTTAAGTTTTAACAACCTGAAGCTGCTTCTGGATAGAGGCAGATGCTGAGCCTAGTCAAGGGAGCCTGATGAAAACGGGTTTTTAGCCCAACAGACTGCTCTTGAGGCTTGGGATTAAGTGTCTTAGCTATGAGACACGTTGTAATGGAGATCATCGTGAAGATCGACTTGAGCTTCGTAACTTCACTTTCCAGATGTTCCGGAGAGCACATTTTCTTTGCTCGGAGGGTCAGTGAGCGTATTGGAGCAATCTTCTGCATGCCTTGTTGGCTAATAGCTGTCCCAACGCATGTACAAGCCAGTGAAAGTTGGCTTGCGATAGATTGTTGCTGAAAATCCATTCCCCTGCCTCAGCCTCAACACCATTGCATCCAAGAACGGTAAATTGCCACCATCCTCGCCTTCCATGGTGAACTAGAGGGAAGGATGGAGGTTGTTGAGAACAATGAGGAATTCTAAAACACCAGCCTCACCATTCAGGAATAGCGAAAGGGTGTCGTCCCCATATCTCCGGTAGAGATCAGGCCAGTGATTGCCTGGGATGGGGACTCACAATGGCCAAGGAAAGTGTTTGCTAAGATTAAAGACTCACCTGCTTGCTTGGAAGTCATTGCCAAGGCTGTGAAGAGCCACTTCCGCGTGCTGTCCAGAGACGCAGATTACCTTCACCTCCTTGAGGCGATTTACATGGCAAAGCTCCAACCAGAGCTTTGCATGCAGAAGGAATATGTTACAAAATTGCCACTGAACTTTACACCTCATACACAGTTGTTGTTCCTAGCGCTAATCTTGTTTCACGGTTCTCAAGTCAGTGTTGTCACCAGTCAGTCCACTTAAGAAGTGTTCCTTATCGAGTTGTTTCAGTTTTCCATGTAGCGTCCTGAATAGTAATGGAATGAAAGATCTTGTCGCAGTCCTTGTCCACTAAAACTTTTGCCGCTGCCTTGTGTGTTTTGATGTATATAATCAGCGTGTTTTCCCAGCGACCCAATAGTTCTCTACACGATAAACGTGGAGCTAATGGACTACAAGAGGCAGACTGAGGCTAACAAATCTTCTACTACTCGGAGTTTCACGGCAAGCACCGATCGTCAGCCTGATGATTGGCCTCTTGTAGTATATATATATATATATTTAACATTCGAAAGAGGGATCGTTTTGAAACCATGGCTCACGTATTTTTTCCACCCTTTCACAGAATTGATCAATTAACTTAGATGCCACACCAACAGACAATAAAAGTTTCAAAGAAAGTTCTTTAACACCAATTGACAACAACCAGAAGCTTTTCAACTGATCCTCCTCAGTGGTTACATCAGACCAAAAACTGGTAAAGACAGGAACGGTAAGACTCGATCTGTGTAAGAAAGGAACAGTAATGGTAAAGAACTGATAAAACTGTTAACTTAAACATCATTTGACAAGCACAAGGTGAGAGAGACAGAGAAGGATAGAAAATGCAACATCAGTTATAACCTGAGAAAATTGTGAAAAGGAGCAAATTAGAACAAAAAAACACATGCATATCAAGGAAACAGCTGCAAAGATGAGACAAACCTCCTCTGCTGGCACAACTAGGGAGATGACTTCCAAATGTGAATGGCCTCCAAGATGTCCAGGTGCCACTTATTTCTTGCTGACGTGATGATGGTGAAATGTTTGGCGATGTTCCTATGGAGGAATATATTGGTGTATGTGGGCCTATGCGAAGGATTAGCTCAGATAGCCCTGGCCTGGAATGCTGCATGGCTACCCAGTTTTGGCCCTTGGTCTGTGCCACATTGTTTCCCTACTCTCTTCCTCTTATGTTTGCAGGTGAAATGAAGAATTTCAAAAGCTTTTTTCCCCAGTCGGTGTCATTGTATACTAATGTTTGAGGCTTTGATTGATCACGCATCTCTGGACTTCTGGAAATGTTGCAGGGAAATACTTCGATGAGAGATTGCCCAAGAGGTCATGGAAAGGGCCAGGGGCAATTTCGCATGGTTTGAGGTTTGCTGGTATGACAGATGGTCTCCGAAGTGTGTCATCCAAAGGGGTTCGCTCTGCTCACTCTGCAGAGCTCCGGGCAGTCAGTGCGCGCGTCCAGTGCACCCCTAGCACTGGATCAGCTGGCTTGGTACGGCAACCGTACCAAGTAAGTTATAGTCTAACGTTATGTCAAAGGCTCCTTGTGCCTGCGAAATGTGCATGGAAGGCCATGATGCCTCCATGGTGTAGAGCCGGGAGCTACAAGGCAAATCACCACTGCTTCCGTAAATGAAGTTTGTGTCACAGTTCATTTGTCAGTGTCAACCAAATCAAAGCAGGACCTTCCAGTGTCTTGAGCTACTCTTTTGTCTCTCCACAACGGAGAAGAAAATAAGCCTAGCAAGAAAAAAAGCATGCACGTCTGTACAAAGGAAAGTGCGTTTTGTTTTAAGTGTCTGAGGACAAAGAAATGCCAATGTTCTAAAATTAATATAAATATGAGAGAGAGAGAGAGAGAGAGAGAGAGAGAGAGAGAGAGAGAGAAATCGCTGATGCCCAGGGAGACTGGTGAGGAAGCAGTCAGTAGTCACTGGTATCCCAACTGAGACCTATTTATCACCACCTGAGACCATTGACTTTTCCGGCATCACCACCTGACGGCACTGACCTTTCATCACGCCTTCTACACCAGTCTCCCCGGGCATGAGTGATTTCATTCTCACCCTTTCCCGGTGTTGTTTGCATTTTCAATATACTGCCTTAGTCAGCCTGAGGTAAGCCCCGTTCTGTCGAACGTTAGAAATTTCTGCTCAACGCTAATTTTGGTATGCTAATTAGATTTAGTGTGCCACTCCTTTCTCGTATTGGTATTCATTCAAATATCACTATTTCCTGTTTTCTTGTTTATCTTTCTGGTTACCTGCTCTTGCATCATATGCACTTGCACTGTACCGTTCACCGTATATGTCAATGATTACCTGTGCCATTTTTTAGAGTACTCTCAAGCTCCCTCATACTCTTTAGATGCGAGAAATGATCAGTACAAGACGGTTGTTGCTGTGGTTGCTTCAGTCATCAACATTAGTTTAGTCTCTCTTTGCTTGTTACTTCGTTATGAGATTGTTTTGAGAACTTGTGGCAAGGGACTGCAGTGATCCTTTCAACAGGACAAGCCCTAACCCCAGCTGAAAAGGATTAAGCCTGGGTTCAAAGTTCCCTTCTCTCAGACTGCTGAGCTCATGATCAATTAACTTCAAAAGGAGGCACCGCTAAAGAATGGGGAAGGGATGGTTTTCAGATTGTCTCTACAACACACCATGTTCTATGGTTAGGACTGATTACAAGTCAAAATATATACTTGACACATATGGAGTCATGTGTTCTTGGCGCAAGAGGGTATATCGGACGTTTCCTGTTCTGTGTGTCTCTCTTTTTTAGGGCTGTCAATTGCCATTTTTTTCGGTGACTATATAGCTCAAATGAAAGACGATTTTTTCCTCATCACGATTTTTTCATTCAGCAAGAGAAGCCCAAGTTGCCCAGGAATCAAGAATCTTCACACCAGGCTGGGAAACACATTTATTCACTTGACACGAAGAAAAGTGAGAGGAGAGAAAAATCACAGAAGATTTC
>JAOWAR010151899.1:0-11220 GCA_028571005.1 Clathrina lutea
GCGAGTGGCGACGACAGTGAATACGTCTCTACCTCCCTCTCTCTCTCTCTTTTCTCTCTCTCTCTTTTCTCTCTCTCTCTCTCTCTCTCTCTCCCTCCCTCTCTCTACCTCCTGCTCTCTCTTTATCTCTCTCCTCCCTCTCTCTACCTCTCTCTCGGTCTCCCTCCCTCTCTCTTTCTCTCTCCCTTCTTTCTCTCTTGCTCTCTCTCTCTCTCTCTCTCTTTCTCTTGTTCTCTCTCTCTCTCTATTTGAACTGAAGAAGCCTTGTAGGGCAAAATGTCCTGTCCAACCACTGTCTCCTCTTCAGATATTTGAATTTGTCTGAGAGGCTGGATCTGGGTATCACTGAATCTGGCCATCGCTGCAATTGACCATACCACACTTCGCAGCCTGGCTGTTACTGTGGTTCCTATGTTTGAGCACAAGCTGCCATCAATGCTTGTTTTCCTCCATTTATTTCTTTTTCATCCTCCAAAAGAGCTAATCAGATATTATTTTCCTCATCCATCACAGTAAGAACTGAACAAACGACCAGCTTGCCAGCGACGACGACAGCTGGAATGACCTCTCCTGCCCCAGCAGCGGCGACAAGCCATGAAATAACCACTCAACCCAGGACAGGCAGCTTGGCGGCCCCAGCAACTTCTAGAAATGTGATCACTGCAACCATGACAACACAACGCCTCACAACAACAGCGCCTAGAACTGAGCGGACAAATACACCAGAAGCAACTTCACCCCAAACATCTCCCCTTTCAACTGTGGCTCCTACCACGCGGCCTCCAACAACTCCTGAGCAAACGTCAAGTGCAACTTTCACACCAGTCGCAACAAGAACTTTGCCTCCAGCAGGTAGGCGGCAGTACAGCAAAGAAAGCATCCTTGTTTGATTATCTTTGCTCTTGTTTACATAATTATCTCAAGAAGGAAACGAGCTGTCTGTGACCACTACAGCACCGCAACGGCAAAAAAGTATCTGTCCGGCTCATTTCTGTGGAACTGCGGAATCTTTGTTTTTCGCGGACGCGTGATGATCGGAGAAGTGAAAAAACACTCTCCCGATGTTTTTTCCGCAGTGCGCAAATCTCTTTCAAAAGAGAGTTACTCAGGGGTTGATGCCAAAAGCTATGCGAAGTCCCCGGATATATCAATAGACTATGCCGTTATGGAAAATACCGGTCTGGGAGCCGTGGTTCCGTCAAATCCGGGCTGGAATGATGTGGGTTCGTGGGAAGCGGTGCACAGTCTGTTAACCGAGGGCAAAAGGGGAAATTTTTCAAGCGGGGATGTTCTTCTGGAAGAGTCCGAAAACTGTTTCGTCCGGGGAAAAGACAGGAGGCTGATTGTTGGCAAAGGGCTCAAAGACCTGCTTATTGTGGACGAGGATGACGCCCTGCTTGTAGCTGATATTAAGCGAAGCGGAGAGATTAAGACCGTTGTTGACCGTCTTATAAAGGATAAAAGGCCCGAACCGGTGTATCCGTCGCAGGTTGAACATCCGTGGGGTTTTGAGAGAAAGATTGAAAAGGGAAGAGAGGGCAAGGACGGCAGAGGATTTTCGGTGAGCAGTATCACTGTTCAACCGGGCATGGAATTCAAGCCTCAAACTGTTTCAGCCGGCCGGGTGGTTGTTTTGGAAGGAAGAGCTCTTGCGGTCTTTGCCGAAGAGTCCGCAAATCTTGATTCCGGAGATATTCTTGAGTTGCCGCCTGATGTTCCCATATATCTGAAGAACACCGGTGATTCTGCCCTGCGCATTCTGAATATCTTTTTTGATTCAGAGAGCTTTGAATGAGTCTCATTCCGGGTCTTTTTCAGTTAGGTTAAAAGCAAATACATAATATGTCCGGGAGAGGTGGCCGAGTGGTCGAAGGCGCTCGCCTGCTAAGCGAGTATACCTCAAAAGGGTATCGAGGGTTCGAATCCCTCCCTCTCCGCCAGTTGCGGAAAATCAGGACAAATACTGCGGTTGCTTGCAGGTTGTAAAGTGTTGAATTGGGTTTTCATTTGTGAAGTTTACAAAACCTCTCAATTGCAAAGATGGGGTTTTCAGTTTAGTTTTCCCTTATATAATCCGGAGGTGAAGAATGAATAAATCCACTTACAATCTTTTGAGCACTCTCTTCTTTCTAGGAGGCATTGTGTCGGTCTTTATATCTCTTTCCGCCTGGTATCTTACCGGCGGTATGAGTGAAGACATGGAAGTCAGGGCGGCAGCGGAGCGTCTCGGCATCTTTATAGGGCTTTGGGCTCCGACGATGCTTTCTCTCTCAACCTGTCTGAGACATATGGGCAAAGACAAGCCATAAAGAAAACCGCACAACTCTGATCATTACGATTTGCAATGTTTAAAAACATTAAAGAAAAGGTGTGGGCTTTTGATGTGGAATGGGTTCCCGACCCTGTTGCGGGCAGGCTTGTTTATGACTTGCCCCGTGATATGCCGGACTCTAAAGTTATTGCTGAGATGTGGAAGAGGGGAGGAGCTACTGAAGAAGACCCGACGCCTTTCATAAAGACCGTTCTCTGCAGGGTTGTTTCGCTCTCAATGGTATCCCGGACGGAGCAGGAAGGCGGAGTCAGGGTCATGATTCATTCCATTCCAAATCTCGGGGCGGAGAAGAAGGAAACTGCGGAGGAGCATATAGTCGGCACTTTTCTTGAATCAATCGGAACAAGCAAGCCTCAGGTTGTCGGCTATAACTCCGTGCGCGCAGACTTGAGAATTCTGGTGCAGAGAGCTGTTACTAACGGGCTTTCCGTGCCGAAGTTTGCCCGAAGACCCGATAAACCGTGGGAGGGAGCAGACTATTTTTCCGGTTTCAGCGAATGGAACATAGACCTTATGAACATTGTCGGAGGCAACCGCTCAACACCCTCTCTGAATGAGATTGCGCGCCTTAGCCGTATTCCCGGAAAGATGGGAGTTGACGGCAACGAGGTTGCCCCTCTCTGGATTGAAGGGAATCTTGACGACATCATCAGATACAACGATTTTGATGCCCTTACCACCTATCTTCTGTGGTTGCGTTTTGCCCACTTTGGGGGCTTTTTTGACCGTGCGGGTTATGAGAGTGAGCAGGCGCTGGTCCGGGAGATGATAGAGAAGGAAATTGTTTCTGGGCGTGACCATCTTGAAGAGTATCTGAGAGAGTGGGACCGGCTCCGGAATTTTTAATCTGCAGAGACCGGATTTTTGGCGCATTTGAAATTCGTTTGACTTTCATTCGTTTAGTTTGTTTAATCTTTTAATCTTGGAAAAAACAAGGGGGTTTGTTATGGCAAGACCAGTTTTCTATCATGCGGGGTGTCCGGTTTGTGTTTCTGCGGAACAAAAGATTACGGGGATTTTGGACACAACAGTTGACCTTGAAGTTGTTAACTTCGCCGAAGGCGGGGCAGACCGTATTCCCGAGGCCGAAGCCGCGGGCGTCAAGTCCGTTCCCGCACTGGTTGTTGACGGGGATGTTCTGCACATCAACTTTGGCGCTTCAATGGAAGATGTAAAGAAAGCAGTTTCTTCTTAAGCGTCGGAAACGTTGTCCGCCTGCTCGTCCTTAAGCAGTTTGTAATCTATGCTGTCAATAAGGGCTTGCCAGCTCGCTTCAACGATGTTTTCCGACACGCCGACAGTGTTCCATATTTGCTTTCCGTCTCCGGACTCGGCAAGAACTCTCACAACAGAATCGGTTCCCTTTGCGGAGGAAACCACCCGGACTTTGTAATCTCTGAGCTTCAATTTGCCGATGGCGGGAAAGAATTTTTCAAGAGACTTTCGCAACGCTTTGTCAAGAGCGTTTACCGGGCCGTTTCCACTGGAAGCCGATTTTTCAACCGTTCTGCCGACTCTGACAGAAACTTTCGCTGATGAGACCGATTCGCCGCCGTGGCCTTTCCTCTCAACAGTTGCTTCTATGTCCTCAACAAAGAAACGTTTTTTGTGAAGTCTCAAATGCTTTCTGACCAGTATCTCAAAAGACGCATCCGCTCCTTCAAACTCATACCCTTTGTTTTCCAGCCGTTTCAGCTCGTCAAGTATCTCCTGTATTCTCGGGTCTTTCGGCTCAACCTCAATGCCGAATTCTGCGGCTTTGGAAACTATGTTTGCCCGCCCGGACAGATCCGAGACTAAAACCCTTCTGCGGTTGCCCACTTTTGAAGGGTCTATGTGTTCGTAAGTCTCCGGGTTTTTCCTCACCGCGCTTGCATGTATTCCGCCCTTGTGGGCAAATGCGCTCTCTCCTATGAAAGCGTGTTTCTTCAGAGGATTCAGGTTTGCAAGCTCGTTTGTAAAATGCGAGACCTCGTAAAGCTTCCGGAGTTTCTTGCCGTCAATGCATTCAAGCCCGAGTTTCAGCTGTATGTTCGGTATGATTGAACAAAGGTTCGCATTTCCGCATCTCTCTCCGTATCCGTTTATCGTTCCCTGCACATGGCGCACGCCTTCCCTGATTGCATAAAGGGTGTTTGCGACTCCGAGCTCAGTGTCGTTGTGGGCATGTATCCCAAGAGGAAAGTGTCGCCCGCCGAGTCTTTTTTTCAGTTCGTTTATCGTCCCGCTGATTTCCCACGGCATTGAACCGCCGTTTGTATCACACATAACAACGGCGTCCGCCCCGGAGTCAATAGCGGCTTCCACCGCCTGGAAAGCGTATTCGGTATTTGCTTTGAAGCCGTCAAAAAAATGCTCGGCATCAAAGAAAACAGTTTCCACCCTCTCTTTCAAGTAACTTACGGAGTCGCTTATCATGGCGAGGTTTTCTTCAAGGGTGGTCTCAAGAGCCGTTCTGACCTGAAAGTCCCAGCTTTTCCCGACAATCGTTACTACCGGAACGCCGGTTTTCAGCAATGTTTGAGTGTTTTGGTCTTTGTCACAAGGCACTCCGGCTCTGCGAGTGCTTGAGAAGGCGGAAATTCTGCACCCTCCGAAATCAAGATTTGTTACCTGCTCAAAATACTCTCTGTCGCGGTTGTTTGAGCCGGGCCACCCTCCTTCCACATAACTGACTCCGAGGTCGGCGAGCTTTTTGGTGATTTGGATCTTTTCTCCAACCGAAAAGGATATTCCTTCTCCCTGTGTGCCGTCTCTAAGGGTAACGTCGTATATTTCAACCTTGTCGCTCATCGCAGTAGTTTGCTGTCACCGAGTCCGAATTCATCGTGAAGAGAACGGACGGCAAGCTCGGTATTCTCCTCCTTGACTATGCATGAGATTTTTATTTCGGAAGTGCTTATCATCATTATGTTGATTTTCTCGCGCGCAAGGGTCTCAAACATTCTGGAGGCGATTCCGGAGTGGTTTTTCATTCCTATTCCCACCAAAGAGACCTTTGCTATTCTGTCTTCCGATTCAACCTGTTCCCCTCCGAGCTCCGCCGATATGGCTTTGACTATTTCGGTTGATCTTTTGAATTCGGAGCGCGGAACCGTGAATGTGACGTCGTTAAAGCCCGAGCGGCTTATGTTTTGAAGTATCATATCCACCGATATGTCTTCCGTTGCCAGAGCGGAAAATATCCTGGCCGCAACTCCCGGCTGGTCCGGAACGCGGCTTATTGTCAGTTTCGCCTGATTTTTGTCGTAACTGACCGCCGATATAAGGGCTTCTTCAATTGATTCCATCTTTTCTTCCCCCACAACCCAGGTGCCTCCTCTCTCTGGCGCGTTTACCGGACGCACCTGGAGCGGCAGGGAGGCTTTGCTCGCCAGCTCAACCGCTCTTGCCTGAAGAACCCTGGAACCGGAGCTTGCTATCTCAAGCATCTCCTCATAGCAGATTTTATCAATTTTTTTGGCGTTTTTGCATAAATGCGGGTCGGCTGAAAATACCCCGTCAACATCCTTGTAAAGTTCGCAACTGTCCGCTCCAAGCACTGAAGCGATTGCAACCGCCGTCAAATCGGAGCCTCCGCGTCCGAGTGTTGTAACGTTCCCCTCTTCGTCCACTCCCTGAAATCCCGCCACCACCACCACATGGCTGCTTTCCAGGGCATCTCTTATCTTTCGGTCATCTATGTTTCTTACTTTTGCTCCGGAGAAAGAGTTGTCTGTGATAATGCGTATCTGATGTCCTTGAAAAGAAATCGCTTTGTATCCCAGTGATTTGATTTTCATGCAAAGAAGCCCTGAAGACACTTGTTCACCACTTGAGATAATGACGTCAAGCTCCCTCTTGTCCGGAGGGTCCATTACCGATCGGGCGAGGCTTGTCAGCCGATCGGTCTCTCCCGCCATTGCGGAGACAACGGCAACTATGCGGTTTCCCTTCTTTGCGCACGCAACGATGTTTTCCGCCACCGAGGATATGCAATCAATATCGGAAACACTTTTTCCCCCGTACTTTTGAACCGTCAGTCTCAATGAAATGCCTCTCTTTCAGAAGGGTCTATTATAACAGTGCGGGGGCGGAAGTCTGACACCAAGCGCCCTCAGCCTGTTTGAAAAATATATAGTCTGCCGCCACCAGACAGGATTGCGTGCGGGTCTTCCTTGGGGCTTTTCCAGTCGGTTTCACGGAGAAGATGAATTGAAAACGGGGAAGCGCCGCTCAGTTTTGAATGTCAAATGTTAAGGTGGCCTCTCTTATCAGCACTGTCTTTTCAGTGCCCGGAGTTATCCTTATATCTCTCATATTCTCGTTTTTCCCTGAGGCGGTTATACGGATTTCCATCGGGTTTTTCAAAAGTCCCGGCGGCAGGTTCTCCGCCCACTCAATAATACTGAATCCTTCTCCGGTCAGCAGAATTTCTGAGAAGCCCAGTTCTTCAAATTCCATTGTGGAGGGCTTTCTGTAAAGGTCAAAGTGGTGTAGCGGTGTCCGGAGAGGCGGGGGGCATTCGTATCGGTTCATTATTACAAATGTTGGACTTGTTATAAGTTCCTCTATTTCAAGCCCGCGGGCTATCCCCCTTGCCATAACACTTTTTCCCGCTCCGAGATTTCCCATTAGCAGGACAGCGTCTCCGGGCTCAAGAGTTTTTGCGATGGCGGTTCCGAGACGTTCGGTTTCGTCTTCCCCGGAGGTTGCAAGTGTAAGATGATTTTCCAATGGCTGTGTTTTATCTCCACGTTGTTCCATATGCCCGAACAAGTTGGAAACTTAATCCAGGCTTCTGAAAAACTGCTCCCCGGATGTGAGTATTCCGGAAAAAGCCGAAGGCATTCCCTCCAGAACCTCAGTTGCTCTTATCGCCACCGAACCTGTTTTGCCCACTTGCATGTCAGCTGAAAGTCCGTGGGTGAAAACACCCAGAATACAAGCCTCACAGAGACCGTATCCCTGGGCAATGAGCCCTCCCAATGTTCCCGCCAGCACATCTCCCATTCCTCCGGAGGCCATTGCCGGATTGCCTGTTGGGTTAACGAACGTTCTGCCTTCCGGCGCGCATGTTAATGTTCTGGCTCCTTTGAGAACAACAAAGCACTCGTTCTTTATGGCAAAACTTTGCGCGCATTCAATTCTGTCCGCCTGAACTTCATCAGTGGTTTTTCCGGTAAGTCTTGCCATTTCACCCGGATGAGGGGTCAGCACCGCCCGCATGCCGAGTTTTTTAACAATGGCGGGATTTGCCGCAAGAAGGTTGAGGCCGTCCGCATCTATAACGACAGGCAAGGCGCATTCCGATACAACCGACTCAAAAAACCGGGCAGTTTGGGGCAAGGTGGAGATTCCGGGACCTATGACAAGTGAGCTTTTTCCCTCAATCATCTTCATCGCTTTCTCAACCGACATGGCGTTGAAACAGCCTTTGGTTTCTTTCAACGGCTCGGTCATGGTTTCAGTTGTCTTCTGTTCGGCGACGGAGTGTATGCTCTCCGGCACTCCGAGTGTTACAAGGCCAGACCCGGCGCGCAGAGCCGCTTCCGAGGCAAGAACGGCCGCTCCTGATTTCCCGACCGAACCCGCAAGAACAAGCGTATGACCGTAAGTTCCCTTGTGTGAATCCGCCGAGCGCGCACGGAGCATTCCGGCGCAGGTTTCGTAAGTGACCAGTTCGCAGTCAATATCGTATTCCAGCCGCTTCGGGGTTGTTATTCCCGCCACAAATATCTTTCCGGCGTATTCCACTCCGGGATGAACCGCCATTCCAACTTTCGGAACAACAAAAGTTACCGTTGCCGCCGCCCTCACGGCGTTTCCCATTACCGTTCCGGTGTCTGCGTTGATACCGGAAGGAATGTCAACCGACAGGCACGGAGTCCCGGACAAGTTGATAAATTCAATCAGCTCTCTGTGAAACCCTTTTACTTCGGTTTCAACTCCGGTTCCAAGCAGGGCGTCCACTATGAGTCCAGAGCCGGCGATTTTTGATGTGTCTCCGTTGATTTCAACAACCGGAATATCGCTTTTAATCGCAGACTCAAGGTTTTCGCGTGATGCGCCCGCGTAGTCGGTGATTCTTTTTGAGA
Source organism: Clathrina lutea (assembly GCA_028571005.1). NCBI lineage: Eukaryota > Metazoa > Porifera > Calcarea > Clathrinida > Clathrinidae > Clathrina > Clathrina lutea. The sequence goes on from JAOWAR010151899.1 coordinate 8,410, forward strand.
TATAGACCGTAACATTCTTACCTTTGCTTGCCAGATGGCGGGCTGCCACAAAACCGTCTCCGCCGTTGTTTCCTCCTCCGCATATAACAGCTATCTGCGATGCGCCCGGGAATTCTCTCTGCGCCGCCAGGCAGACTGCGCGCCCAGCGTTTTCCATAAGAGTCCCGACGGAAATTCCATGCCGCTCGGTGGAAATGCGGTCAATCTCTCTAATCTCTTTTCTTGTTGCCAGTTTCATGACCCTAAAGTTAACAGACACGATCAATTAACAGCAAGCCGCAGCAGATGCCGATACGCGTGGCTCCTCCGGTGATGTTTGAAAGAGAGGCTCCGGCGTGATAACTTCGGGAAATGCTTTCACTGCGGGACGGCATAGCGGGTATTGGCAAATACGCCTATACAAGAATGAGGGGCAAGCCCATACTCGCAAATCTTGAGGTTACAAAGCTCTGTAACGCTACTTGTGATTTCTGTGACTACTGGCAGACCCGCCATGAATCCCGCCTGGAGGACTATCGTCCGGTAATTAAAAAGATAAATCCGCTAGTTACGGTTGTAACCGGCGGCGAGCCGATGCTCAGGAAAGACCTGCCTGACATATTCGCACAGATTAAAGAGTCCACCTCTTATGTGTTCACCTCAATGGTCACCAAGGGCGACCTGCTTGATATTGAAAAAGCGCGTGAGCTTTTTGACTCCGGGATGGACCAGCTTGCGGTTTCTCTGGATTTTCCCGGACGGAAGCACGACGAATATCGCGGAATAAAAGGGCTTTGGGAGCATATTTCCGAAGTTATGCCGGCAATGGCAGAGGAATTCCCGGACAAGAGCATCATAGTCAACACCGTCATAATGGATGACAATCTGGATGAGGTTCTGAACATTGCGGACAGGGCAAGAGAGTGGGGCGTCGGAATATCCTTCAGCTCCTATTCTGTTTTGAAAACAAACAACTCATCCCACTTTGTTGACAGCGCGCATCTCGGGCGCGTGGAAGGGCTGGTTGCCGAAATCCTTGAGCGGCGGCGCAAGTGGAAGGGGACAATACTTTCAAGCGAATACTATCTGCGGGAAATTCCCCGCTACTTTGCGCGCGGAGGTGTTCCGGACTGCACGGCGGGAATTGAGCACATTCAGATAACTCCGAGCGGACATATAAAAAGATGCAGCGAGATGCCCGTTGTCGCGCACTATTCCGAATACAAGCCTGACCTTTTTCAGAAAACAAAATGTGAGGCGTGCTGGTTCAGCTGCCGCGGTGAAACCCAGGCGCCGCAAACCTTCAAACGCGCCCTTGAGTATATGGGAGTGTGGATTTGATGAGCGAGCCAGGGAGACAGGAAAAACAAGTATGGGTAGTCCGCGCCGGGAGGCGGAGCGAGCTGAAAGAGTTGTTTGCTTTGGAAAACGACTGCGTTGTCATAGGTTGGGGAGATTTTGACCTTGGAAAGACGAGCCTTGAGGATATGGAGCAAAAAATAGGAAAAGGTCACGGCTCTTCACAACCCTATAGATTCGTCAATGAAATCAAAAATGGCGACCTTGTCATTTTGCCCCTAAAACTAAATCCGGGTTATGTGGCAATCGGAAGAATTGCAGGGGAGTATAAATACCACCCTGAGTCTGAATGGGGCACAAAACACCGCCGGGCAGTAATCTGGCAAGATAAGGAATTCAGTAAAGACAGACTGCCTTCTGATATCCGGGTTTCTCTCTATGCCCAGTTGACAGTTTTTGTTGTCCGTCGAGATAATGCCGCAAAGCGTATTGAGGATTTGTTGTCCGGAGGCAATCAGAGTAATGGAGACGACACGGAGAGTAAAGAAGTTCCTGGTGAGAGTAACGAAGTTCCCGATGACCCGGAAGAAATTGCTCAAGACTCCATCAGGAGGCACATATCAGACACATTCCCCGGGTATGAAATGCAGAACCTTATTGCCGCTCTGCTGGAATCTATTGGATTTCATTGTGTCGTGCCGCCAAAAGGCCCCGACGGCGGCGTGGATATTTTGGCCGCCCGCGGGGAATTGGGTTTTGACCATCCCTACTTGTGTGTTCAAGTAAAAAACAGACAGGATAGCGCAAGTTCTGATGAGATTATTCAATTAAAGGGAGCAATGTCTAACAGTGGCGCCGAGAAAGGGATTTTTGTCTCATGGGCTGGTTTTAAGAAGGAAAGCAGAAGGGAAGTTGAACATTTTTTTCAAATCCGTCTCTGGAACTCCAATGATGTAATGAAACTTATTTATAAACACTACGATAAACTGCCAAGCGATATAAAAGACAAACTGCGACTGAAGCAAATTTGGATAAGAGACGATACGGATTTGTAATTCTTATCTACTAATTTCTATTGAGGGAGCAGCTTGTTGTGTCCCCATGGTTTCTATCCTTGGGAACAAATGCTTCAGAAAAGGCTGTCCCGGATTTTATTGAACAGGCGGTGGTCTGGTAAGTCACCGATGCAGACACAAAGGAACGCATTTCGGAGGTAAAAAATCATGAAAAGTTGGGAATTTATCTTGATAATTTTCCTGCTTTTCTTGGTACATTGTTGAACGAGCGGGTCATATAAATAAACGGGAGTGCAGAATAGATGGAATTGATATTTTCGGCGATTGTGTTAATAGGGCTGATTGCCGAAATCCTTGAGCGGCGGCGCAAGTGGAAGGGGACGATACTTTCAAGCGAATACTATCTGCAGGAAATTCCCCGCTACTTTGCGCGCGGAGGCGTTCCGGACTGCACGGCGGGAATTGAGCACATTCAGATAACTCCGAGCGGACATATAAAAAGATGCAGCGAGATGCC
>JAOWAR010151910.1:0-11218 GCA_028571005.1 Clathrina lutea
AAGGTCCCCGGTTCAAATCCTGGCATGTCCATGGTCATTTTTCCTCTGGATCTCTCCCTTGAATATCAAAATCATAATAATAATCCCATAATCACAATAATTTTAATAATCATAATAGTCACAGGCATAGCCATCGTAAACGTAATCATAATCATAACTGTTTTCACAGGAACGAGATCCAATACCTGCACCAAGCATCTGTTTGATCTTCGTTCGAGGCAACTCTTCATATTTCAAGTTCTTTGTAATGGCACTGTCAAGGAGTGTGATGTCATTTTTAACCTTGACATGACAGTTCAGCACGGCTGCCTGAGGGTCTCTGCCAGAGGTATCCAAGTCAGAGCTTTAGCGACATTTCTTTCATTTTCTTGGACCAGTACTCGTGTGAAAAGAAACTCGGACTTCTTTCGCTTTCTTGGACAAGTCTCTGTTTAAAAATAAACAAACTATCACAAACAGTCTTCTTATCTGAACATAGAAAAGTCACAAGAATGGCACGGTGAGTTGTTTACCAACCTTTCTCGCTTGATGTAAAGGCCACATAGGTGGGAAGTGTCAAGTTAGACTCATTTTCGTCTGAAGCACACCAAGACAAGTTTTGCAAAAGATGACGATGAAAGATGGAGGTGAATTTCTGTGTAAGTCAGTCCATTAGCTAGTTCTATTTGAAATGCCAGGAAACACTTTAGCCATGCTAACTGGCCTGGACTTCTGGTCATGAGCCTCTCTTTGGCCGTGCAACTAGTTTATCTCTAGTCCCGGATACATAACTTTAATATATATTCAAAATTACAAACAAAATAAAATGAACTTAAAAGGACACTACGATGCTTTTGCGACTCGAATGAGGAGGATGTCACTAAGAATCAAAGACTTCATTTTCGCCATGTATGCTGTGTTAGAAAAAAGGCAGTGGTAGCAAGAGTGGGTGATCATTTCAGGGCTGATGGTAAGGATTTTTATGTGGAAACTGCACAGTGCATTGGTGAATGATTTTGTATATTCCTCTTTGGCCGAGGTACACGTACACTAATGCTCCACTGGTCCATCAAGTGCATAGATGGAGCTGATGTCCAGGAGCAGAAAGCGGCTTAAGGTGGTTTGGCAGACGGCCCTTTCCGGTAGTGGCAGCCAGGGCAAGCCTGGTTGAACAATCTTTCAACGTATTGGAACGCTAGAGATTTTAGCACTGGCAAGGAGGAGTTTGTGAAGGAGATCTAGTGATGGAGAAACATTGGTGATAACTTTAGCTTCACTGCGGTTGTATTTTTCAAGGCATTTCTGGTCTGTTTTTGTAAGCCCGGCCCATACGAGCTGGCATATTCCATTGCTTGTCTAATGCAACAAAGACATGTCGCGCAGAATATAATAGGGCTAAGCCGCTGTCTCAGTCTGCAGAGAAAGCCGATCTTAACAGAAGCACAGGAAGTAACGCGCTCGATGTGACCTGATCAAGATAACGTCTCAGTAAAGATGACACCGGGAACGGTGGGAATTCACTTGCGGGATGACAGACAACTTAATTGTGATGGAGATTGGTGGCATGTTGCTGGTACTAACTATCATAAGAGCTGATTTTGAAGAGTTGACAGTTAGGCGCAGTTTAGAAATCCAATTGCAGAGACGGTCCATTCTTTCTGCAGTTTAACTTGGACAGCAGATGGCAGTATATCAGTGACAAAGGTGGACGTGTCATTGGCAAAAATATTGGTTGAGTTATCAAAAGGAATATCACTCATGCATATTGACAAAAGGAGAGGGCTCAAAACAGCTCCCAGAGGTTCACCAGGGTGTAGTGCAGCACAAGGCGACATGGAGCCATCAACCACATCTGCCTGAAAACGACCAGAGAGAAAGCTCACGAATCATTTCAGCTCGGTGTCTTTGGCATTGGCAGCAGTATATTTGGCGGAAAAGACCACGGTGCCAATTACGACCAAGCACCCTTTGCAGGTGGAAAAAGATGGCGGCAAGGTAATCCCTTCATCCAGGAGATGAGACCAATTTAAAATAAATCGAATAAGTTCACAGGGGGTGCCATCAGCTCGTTTAAATTTCCACTGATCCTCGATAAGCCAGGGCGAGAGAAGTCGGGACTGTTGTGCACGATCTGCTCTATCACTTTGCTCAGGGTTGGGAGAAGTGCAACAGGGCGGTATTTTCCGGTTGCACTACTCCAGCATTTTTTTTTAAGGATAGATGCAAGTGCTTTCTTCCACTCGGTGGCAATGAGCCCAGAACAAAACTTTTGTTGAAAATAGCCGACAGGCTGGCAGATCGAGACTCCCCTAGCACATAGTCGTAGGAGGTGTGTTGGGATGCCATCTATTCCAGGGCTTTTTCGATCTTCAGTCCTGATAGGAGATCATAGACCTCTCTTGGGGTAGTGTGCATACTATCTAAGGTCCATTCATTTTCCTTCAGAGAGTTGGTGTTCGGAGTGGAAGAGTCAGCTTCAAGCAACAGGGCTTGCTTGCAGAAAAAGCTGTAGTTGGGTGACCTCTTTGAGATGTGCTATGTCGTCTAAACAATATGGTGCACTTCAGCGAGGATATGAATATCCTTGCACTTGAGCAAAGATATTCCACATGTACTGTTGCACAGGGTTTCTTTTTCTTTCTCTCGGGTCCATCCCCTCCGCTGAGCTTGGGGTGCTAGTGCTCTCCTCGTGATCGTCGTCTCCATTGCCTTCTAAAACCTTGCCGTGAAACGCAGCTGACTCCTTATCCCACCAGCACAGAGACCGCCAACTTGCGGACGAGAAATATTCCTTGGGTGCGGCGATGCGCATTACGGACGGCGAAAAGGAGCATTGGTCACCGGCACAAGGCGTGCGTGCCTAGCTGGGCATGATCAGCAGTGTCCCGGACATTGACAAATCCAGGTGCCCAAGTCGAATGAGCTCCGAAGACACAATGATAAACGCCAAAGCTCGTCCAAGTTCCAATTGCAAGCTCCTTCAATGTCAATAACTGCCAATCCTGAGCTCTTTTCCCGCCTTAACCTATCATACAGGGCTCTGCCTTTCTTCGTCAAAGAGTCGATCTTGTTCCTGATCATCCGCTCTCGTGTGAAGGCGGCACCAGCCAAACTTATCTCTTGCGATCACCCAGTCAGCTAAGCTTCCTGGCAGCAGTAGCCTCCTTCACGCTCTCGTCAGCATACTGTTGTCTGTTGAAAGAAGTAGCTCTCCCCGGACATCTGAATGAGCTTCTGTTCCTGCTCAACAGGAAACAGACTGCTTAGCGTGCATATTTTTACATTGTGGCTGAGGAAGCCGCTGCACTGCCTCGCTTCCGTCATCGACAACAATGGAGGCTTGCAAAGCCTCCTTTCCCATCACGATCGCCTTCCATATTAAAATCAGAACTGTCCGAGACTCGTTTGTTCGAATCTGAAGCCGGCCTTTCTCCATCCCCATCCTCGTTGCCGTCTTTCGGTGACGATGCTTTTGCATATTACTTACTTGGTAGCCGGCGTCGTCTGTCCACGGAGTTGTTCTCCACGACTCCCTTCAGCTTTGCAGCTGGTTTAGGCGATCGCTCCAAGAGGGCAATGCGTTCGTCCAAGTAGTCAGTTTGGGCAAGGAGCGCCTCGACCTTCTTTGCGTGAGCAGCCTTGGTCGTCTCCATTTCGTCATGGTGGCGCGTTTTGGCCTCCATCATTGGCGTCTCCTTCAGCCGTAAAGCTGCTTCCAACTTGTCAATCCTAGACCTAAAAGACATTTTCCTGCACCATGGGGGCCTGGGTAGCCTTCAATTAACTTGGAGCCCGCACGCTTTACAGTGGGGTGAAAGCGCCCCTTGCGTCAGAGCTACTGAGGAGTTACCTTCCTCGTCCGCCATTTTCTGGTGAGAGCGCATGTTAATGCGCTGTGAGAGTCGCGTGACCCACGTCAACATTAAGGTCGCGCTCACACCGCGGGAAAACCTGCGATAAAGATAATGAGCTGCGCCTGAAAAAATATTCAAGCATGTTCACACTGTGTTCACCTGATGCGTTTATACAAGGATCATGGTGTTCGCCCGAAAAATTGAGTCTTGTTGCAAGCGCTCGGGCAGGGTTGAAGCATATGAACGGCCTACCTCTGGGAGGGAAGATGGAGAAACCGTTTATCCACAAGGCAGTCGTGTTGCTGCTGTCGAGCAGTTGATGCGGGCCAGGTCCACGGAAGAAGAAGCAGAATACTTTGCATGTATACATTTTTTCGTCCTGAAACTTCGTCCTTTTTTGTGTGTGGGATGCAAGAGCTGAACAGAGTGCTCATGATTAAGTTCAGCACAAGTTTCTCTTTTCTGTGTTTCGGAAGACTTTCGGCATTCCGAGAGCAATGAGCTTGACCAAAAACAAAAGCGGGAACAAGAGTAAGACCGAGAGCAAAATCAAGGGCAAGAACTAGAGCGAGGTGGCACCAAGAGCATGACCCGTCCATGCGCGTACGGCACAGACTCAGCTTAATAGCAATTATATTTTTAATCTTGCACACCCCCCTCGCCGCTCGCAGGAACAGGAGCGGCGAGGGGGTGTGCAAGATTAAACAGTATAATCGCCGTTCAACTGAGTCTGTGGCGTACGCGCATTCAGAAGGTCATCCTGGCTCTTGGCCGCTGCCTCACTCTTGCTCTAGGTCTTGCCCTTGATTTTGGTGTTGGTGTTGGTCTTGTTCTCGATCTTGCTTTGGGTCTAGTTCATTCTTCTCACACGCCGAAAGTTTTGCGAAAGAAAAAAGAATTTGATGCTGATCTTGGTCATGAGCAGTCTTTTCGGCTCACGCATCCCACACATGAAAACAGGGGAAGTTTCAGGACAATGAAAAATGTATACTCACCAAGTATTCTGCTTCTTCTTCCGTGGACTTGACCCACCTCAACAGCAGCAACACGACCGAGCAATCGATCGTCAGTTTCTCCATCTTTCCGTCCCAGAGCTAAGCCCTTCATTGGCTTCAACCCCGCCAAGAGCGCTTGAAACCAGACTCAATTTTTCGTGCAAACACCACCATATTTGTATAAACGCATGCACGTGAACGCAGTGTGAGCAAGCGTGCATGTATGTGCAGCTTTTCCCGCCGTTTGAACGCGAGCTAAGGGGTCATGCGGCCGGTTTGCGTTTAGGGCGCGCTCACACTGCGTGTGAGATCGCGCTTACGATGATATCACCTAGGAGATTTGGCTCACGTGATCAAAAGTGGTTTATCGCGGCGGGAAAAATGAAATCGCATGAGGCGCGAGCGGCGAGGGGGCCGGGTGTGCAAGATTAAAAAGTATAATCGCCAGTCAGTGGGCGGTGACTGCATGGAGAAGGTCATGCTCTTGGCGCCTCGCTCTTGCTCTTGTTCTTGCCCTTGATTTTGGTCTTGGTCTTGCTCTTGTTCTTCGTCTTGATCTTGGTCTCGCTCTCGTTCTTCGTCTTGGTCTTGTTCTCGCTCTTGCTTTGGGACTAGTTCATTCTTCTCGCAATGCAGAAAGCTTTGCGAAACCAAAAAATGAAACTTGATGCTGAGTTTAGCCATGAGCACTCTTTTCAGTTCACGCATCCCACAGATGAAAAAGGAGGAATTTTCGGGACGATGAAAAAATGTTTACATACATGTGGATCTACGTGCGAAGTATTCTGGTTCTTCTTCCATAGACTTGACCCACCTGAACAGCAGCAACACGACCGCTATGCCGATCGTCAGTTTCCGTCCCAGAGCTAGGCCGTTCATTGGCTTCAACCCTGCCAGAGCGCTAGCAACCAGACTCAATTTTTCGGGCGAATACCACGAAAACATTTTTATAAACGCATGCACGTAAGCGCAGTGTGACCACGCGTGCATATTTTTTCACGCGCAGCTTTTAATCTTTACCGCAGCTTTTCCCGCAGTGTGAGCGCGACCTTAGGTGTTGTGTTGTGTGTTGTGTGTTGTGTGTTGTGTGTTGTGTTGTGTTGTGTGTTGTGTTGTGTTGTTTGTTGGGTTATGTGTAGTGTTGTGTTTTGTGTTGTGTTGTGTGTTGTGTTGTGTGTTGGGTTGTGTGTTGTGTTGGGTGTTGTGTTGTGTGTTTGTTGTGGGTGTGTGTGTTGTGTGTGTGTGTGTGTGTGTGTGTGTGTGTGTGTGTGTGTGTGGGTGTGTGTGTGTGTGGGTGTGTGTGTGTGTGTGTGTGTGTGTGTGTGTGTGGGTGTGTGTGTGTGTGGGTGTGTGTTTGTTTCTTGGGCCGCGGGGGTTGTCCAACTTCCAAATCGGGATTAGAGCAAATTCAAGTGGGAGTAAAGTCCTCCCAACAGTGACCACAAATCGAATTTGAAGGAAATACGACTGATGCTGCCGGTATGGTAATCGCTTGTGTACCTCATCCCATTTTGCGATCCGTCTTCGATGCTAGTCCGTGATTCGAACGAAGATCAGCACAAAATCGAGCGTCTGGTCATGGTGTGTGTGCGTTCGGAGAGATGATTCACAGGTCTCTCACCGTCGGCGCTTCGCCAGGATTTCTTTTTTAAAAACCAAAATCCCTGAAATACGTCAAGCCTCAAATTTTACTTTATTTTTAACGCTTGCCTATCAATTGCCAACCATGAAAGAAAGGAACAAAGCAATCACAACGGAAAATGCTTTGAAGTAGTCCATGGGCCAATCCTGAAAATCCGCCTATTTTTTGTTGCTCGTGCACCCATCGCAACATATCAGTTTCTCGATTCCTTCTCATAGAGGACTTCGTCTCGAATAACTAGAGCTATGTTTGAGGCTTCTGTTCAACTCCAACACTGAGCCCCGAAAAATCTATTGTTTTCTTGCTCGATCAGAAGGGGGTATTTTCCCTTCCGTTACTGTAGAAATTTCATATGCATATGCGTGGGCCCGAATCGATTCTGCGATGTCCCGCGGTCGGTGACTCATGCTGAGTCACGATGGATATCACGCAAGTGACGGATCGATGACACGGAAAGGGTTGCGGTGAATGAAACTCGCTCTTCACATGACTCATCAGCTCATGTCTTCGGCTTTCGTCTGGATTTCCCGAAAGGCGAAGGCCCTATGATAACGGTTAAATTTGTGTTGGAAATTGTGGAAGATGGATGCGCATGCCGATCACCATGATTGCGAAGGCGAGTTGTCTATTGTATATAGACGAGCTTCGCATGGATTGGCTGTCATAGTAACCGGCCAAGAAAATGGCGCATTGGACGGCCGCCCAAGACAGGTTCGATTTCATCCGGGTTACATGTAGTCCTGTCTTTCCCCTTGAAGTTTGCGGGTGATTTGCAGTGATCTGAATATGCCCTCGAGCGAAAAGAACGCAGGGTACGACTGTGCCGCTCGTTGTTCTTCTAACCAATCGACGAGCGGCGACCTGAACTTCCATCGCTTCCCTATGAGTGAACAGCGCAGGAAGGCATGGTGTCTTGCTATCCGTCGCGATCGAGGGGCAAACTTCCAGATCATTGCCCACACCAGGATCTGCTCTACCCACTTTCTAGAGTCGCACTACCGCAAGACAATGTTCAGTGTTCGGTTGTAACCCACTGCTGTGTCGTCTGTCTTTCCGTGGTCGAAACCGCAGCTCGTCCGAGACGACGCGTTCTCCCGAGAGTCATCACTCAGCCTCAAGCTGACGAAGACATCAGCGCCGGACATGACCAGCCTGAGGAAAGGGATCGTGTGCTTTGCCCAGACCAAATCCCAGGCGTTGAACAAAAGTTTGTCGTGCCACCTGGCCACTACGACTATGACTATCTTCGGCCTTTCGTTTGGAGCGCGGCTGACGGCGCGAGGCCGCAGCGCGGATTGCTTCGCTGGAGCAAGAAGTGTCAGACCTTCAGAGAAGGTCTATCTCACTGCTGGCTTCACTAGCTACAGCTGATGCATCAGCATTCAAGCATTACACTGGACTGCCTAACGCCATAGTGTTCTTCTCGCTGGCGCGCTACTTGAAGCCCAAAGCAACTTAGGCGGAAGGCGTGGAGAGGAGCGTCTACACTCCAAGCTGTTTGCAGACCTGCCGGCCAGAAACGTTAAGCGCGTCGCTCCAGCAAAATAGCTAAGCTAAGCGCTGCATGGGTGGCACAATCACGGCTGGAGAGAACCATCACAATATGTATACTCTTGCTTTCTTTTTTTTTTCTTTCTTTCTTCGAAATCTCTGCTTGCTTTCCCCTCAAGCCAAATAGCTAAGCGCTGCATGGGTGGTACAACCACGGCTGGAGGGAACCATTACAATGTGTGAACCCTTGCTTTTTCATTTTTTTTTCTCTTTTCTTACACCAACAGAATTTTACTCAGCGGTGACTGGCATTTGTCTCAGCTCCTCAGCATGCGTGCACTGCCTGTCTTAGTACAGTACCATACAGTAATCTTGTATGCTGAAGAACATCAGCCTGGAAATTGACCATGGAATAAGAAGATCTCCAGGATGGATTTTGGGAGGAATACGGTTTTATGTATAACAGAAAGATATAAGAACATGTCTGGTTTGAAATATTATGGAAAAACCGCTAGATTTAAGAACATGGCCAGCCTGGCTCAGGCCAACTGATCTTCTTCGGCGTACGAGGTTACTGTAATCATCAGCATTATTCGGGTTGACAATCAGCTTGTCACTTGATGAGGTGTCGTAATAATTGAGAACAGGTTGGACAATCAGCATTGCTGTCAGATATGTGCAAGAATGAGCACCAATGGATTGCATGACAGAGGAATGCATGGTGTAGTACGTTTCTGTACAGGTGCCACGGCATCTTAAGAAGTGGGCACCAATTTCACACTCCTCTGAACGCGCTTGGTCGAAAGCTCAAGAAGTACATAGTTCTTGTAAAGGAGCTCAGCCGTTTGCCTTGCTATTGCCCAGAACTCTTTGTCAAAAGAAACCCTCTCAAGAAAAAAACTTGGGCCATCATCAGTTAGTGTGTACACGAAAAATCAGCCGACATACAACCAGTGGCTGCCATCTGCATTTTCACCTGACTGTAGTAAGCATGTGACTTCTTGAGGCGCATGCCAGAGTCACTGAATGCCAAACAAAAGTTTTTGTCTTGGCTAGTGAGGGTTTTAATCAGAAGAGCAGGCATGGGGCACTTGATCTCTAAAACACCACGGGAATGGGAGGACTCTTCCTCGACAATTCCATCTGGCCTTGCTCCCAAGAAACCTAGTTCTGGGTCGACAAACATATCACACTCTGTCAATGACAACTCTAAACATGAGTGCAGATTCTCATACGCTCAGCGAGCTTCTGGCTCCATTGTATGCCGGTGGCTGCGTGGATCATGCGATCGAAGCGGCTTATACTGCATGATGTCAGGAACTAGCTTGTCAGGCTCCTTGGGAGCTCGGCGAACGACAACACGATGGATACATGAAGCTGTAATCCTGCCACAGTGCTCAGCATGCCACTTGCCATTATCACCTTGGCCTCGTGTCTGCTCCTCCAGTTGAGAACGCTCGTCTTCGTTGACCTGCCATGACAGAAAAAGAAAGAAAAAAAAAACATGACCTGTTTCCTTTACCTGCAAATGCATCATGACAGAACAGCCAGCAGTAATGAACAGTGTTCAATTTAGAGGCAAGACTCTCCATTTCCTTCTCCATCAACAACCAAAAAACCGCCTTACAGGAGATGATAGCCCATAGCCTGTACCGATACAATAAGTGGTGAGGAAAGCAAAGAAAAGACTGTAACAGCCAAAACCAGTACAAGCTTACCTTCAGTTCACTGATGACCTTAGCGTAACACTCATCCAGCAGCGATCAGCTGACTTGCTCAGTGTCTGCGATAACGTCTGCATCCAGGAGAAGAAACAGCTTCTGCCGTGCTTTGCGAGTAGTCCTTTCTCCACTGCGTTTTCCAGTTCCGTCTCGCACACCACCTCAGCAGCCGGAAGTAAGACTAGACTCTCCTGGTCCACGGTGTCTGGCAGTGATGAATGCCTGCCATGAGTCTGGTCCGCAGCCGGCTGCACATCGGAAAGGGCGTACAGATGGCGTAGAAAACCCACCGTCTCCCACTGCCTCCTGCGGGTCCATCTTCAGCTCCCGGAGGGCGGTTATCCGTGTGAAAGAGGGCACCCGGCGGTACGCCTCCCGGACACGCTGGGGCAGAGCACGCTTCTCCTTGGAACAACTCGCGCTCGATCCTGAAGCGATTGCTCCCGAATTGGCCGAAGTCGACAGGGAAAAAAAATTGCAAACAAGTTCAAGCACGTTTTGCCTTGCCATACGACCTGTGACAGGTATGGAGAACTGCTTGCACAGGGCCCTGACTGAAACTACTTGATGTCCGCGTACGACTCTGGGCTCTTCATCTCTGCCTGGCCCTGCGAAGGACCAAGAGAGCCTTGGCCCGACATCTCGAGACTGCTCGAAGAGCTCACTGACGGTAACAGATCTCCAGCAAACTCACAACGAGCTGTCTCGGCCGGAAGCTGAGACCCACATGGAGAAAGCTGAAGATAATTTGGACGGTGGGGCGGCCGTCCAACGCGCCATTTTCTTGGCAGGCCACTATGACAGCCAATCCATGCGAAACTCGCCTATTGTACATGTATTGTATTATTTTTATTTAGCGATTGCCCGGCAGGGAGGGCAGTAATGAGGGGGTCTCCACATCAGTGTACTTCTTTAGGAAAAGACACTGGCCAGACAACTTTAACAGAAAAAGGGAAAAGGAGGGGACTGTTAAGTAAACAGGGAAAGAGGAAAAACTGAAACCACTAGACCTACACAGGTCAAAGAATAGTGTGCTGGAAAATTAGGTGGGAGGAAGAGGTATGTCAGAATCGGTGTTGTGTTTATATTGCTCGTAGTGCTGCTAGAGTGCGACACGAAAGGCGTTGCTCAAGGTCAGATGTTGAAGAGGGTGGGGGAGGGTGTTCCAAAGCAGACCCGTGTGGGGAAAGACAGACTTGGCGTGGCGAGTGCTCCACGAAGCTGGTAGGCGCAGTTGGTGAGGTATGCGAAGGGATCGCCCAGATGTTGTGGAGGTTGTGGTTGGAAGGCAAACGGAAAAAGAATGATTGGGATAGAGCTGTAGTTGTTGGAACAGGGTGAGGCAAGCAATGACACGCCGCCAGCGCAGAGATGGCCAACCAAGTCTGACTTTGTGGAGCACACTGCATCGGCATGACCTCCCGAACCTTGCACGCAAGAGCCAGAGAGCATCTCAACACCGCCAAGAAGCATTCCCCAAACTCCGCCTTTGGGGACCACTACAGGGAAGAACACCCGGCCAACACACCTGAGATC
>JAOWAR010151921.1:0-11218 GCA_028571005.1 Clathrina lutea
CGTTGTAGACGCCACGAAAATGAAAAAATACAAGAGCATAGAATTTATTTCAAGGTCCCAGCTCCGTTTGAAAAACTTGATCGAATGAAACTGAAGTTCTCTTTAATAATAACAGAATAAATAAAACAACCAAGTAGTTTTCTTTTGTCGAATTCTTGCTTACCCCAAACCGGAGTCGAACCTGTGGTGAAACGGCGCCTACCCGACCCGAAGTCCCTGTGTGAATTGTTGAGCCCAATCCACCGGCTTAAAAGTCGGTTTCATGACGAGGCTTGGTCTTTCCATACGACCAGGTCGAACCTTGATTCGGTGTTGCACTACAATTATGGTGGTTCGCACGTAGGAGCACAGATCGTAACGACCTCAGGGATTGGGCTGGGCAACCGACGCCACGATTTCTGTTCGCGGCTGGCCAGACGCCGTTTCATCGCACGTTCGAGTCCGGTCTGTGCTGATAGGAATGCCAAAAAAAATGTTCGATGGTTCTATTTCTTCCCGGAGAAATTCAGTTTCACTCGATCGTTTCAGTTCGAAATCCTGGGTTTCTCTCTCTCTGTCTTTCCTTCTCTCCTTCTCAATCTTCATCAATTTCTTCCAACTCGGGTCATTACGATCCATAAGCTCCGACATGCGAGCCGTTTAGTAGTGCATCCCGGAACCGACGTTCGATCGTGTTGTAGGGAAAAACGAGCTCGCCATGAAACCGACTTTTTTGAGCCGGTAGATTGGGCTGAGCAATTGACCTTGACTGAGACCAGGATTTCCGTTCGGCCAGGCGCCGTTTCATCGCAGGTTCTAATGCGATTTGTGCTAATTGAGAAAGCGAAAAAAGAAAAGTGTTCGATGGTTCTTTTTCTTCCCGGAGAAATTCAGTTTCCCTTGATCGTTTCAGTTCGAAATCCTGGGTTTCTCTCTCTCTCTCTCTCTCTCTCTCTTTCCTTCTCTCCTTTTCAATCTTCCTCAATTTTTGCCAACTCAGGTCAGTACGATCCGTAGCTCCGACATGCGGGCCACATAGCAGTGCATCACAGAACTGAGGTTCGACCGTGTGGAAAGACCAAAGCTCGACTTGCTGATACACGCAAGCCCCGATCAACAGCGGACCTACTGGGCACCCATCCGTGAATCGGCGAAATACAAGACGTACCTGTTCATTGCTAACAAGGCCGAGGTCGACGCCGTTGGAAAACATCGATGTTTGTGGGCGACTCGCCAGGGCATCTTCTCGGGTTTTTGCCCGTACTTTCGCAAACAGGAGCGAGATCAGTGAGGCTGGGTATCACCTGTGTACGAGGAATGCTGAGGGCTTGTTGAAGCGATGCTCCAGAGTATCTGCATGACTTAGCACTGTCGATGGCACGCAGACGTAGTCCAAGCCCGTAGGGAAGGTGTCGGTGGACATGTGGAGGATGGCTGCTGGGCTCGAGGGCAGAAGGTGTTGTTGCGTACTCGCTGGTTTGACACTTCAACAACACGTCCACCAGCGTGGTCTACCTCCTATTGTGAACAGCCTGCAATGTGGCCTACGTCGCAGAAACGGGTTGGAAGCTCAAAGAACGGCTCACCTAGCACCGCTTCGCCATCACACACCAAGAGGGCATCCCTGTTGCCCAGCACTTTCAAGGTGATCACTACCTCAGAGTCTTGGTCGTCGACTCAGCCCCCGAGCACGCCATGCAAAGGCGCATCATCGAGCGATCGTGGATTCACCTATTCTAAAGCTCTCCATGAAAGATCATAAACAGGGATGATGGACTTGAGGCAATCCCCCTGGAGTAACTTTCTGCTGCTTCAGATACCCTAACACCGACTGTCACACTCCCAATGTTCTCTGACGTGTTCAATCTTCTTCTTTTCAGAAGCCACCTTGCTCACCAAGAGAACATTCCTTTTATCAAAATCAACATTGATCCAACGTCTTTCCTAAACTTTCTTTTCCTCTCAATAAAGAACAAGTTTCCTTTTATCTCATTCATATGGGCTCTCTCTCTTTTTCGTCCAGTTTTAAGGAATTCGTTCAGTGAGGATTCTACCGCCTCTTGCAAACTGATATTCTCATCAGTTTTAGCTGTATTTTCGTTCATTCAGAGATACTAGCTCTTTTTGTCTAGCTTGTCTATTCAGATGTGGCATGTTTCACTCCGCCTTTTCTTGCAGTGCTCCTCTCTTCACAATGTGCCATTTTTTCTGGCTTAATGACTTTGATTCCTGATCAGTTCGCTCCACTTGATGTTCTATCAAGGGAAGACGAAGTGGTCAGTGAATTTGTTGGCCAGAGCGGTCGTCGGGTCCGTATGCATGGATGGTCTGACTTGCAATCACTGAGAATATTGAATATCATGTCCGGTATTGCTAAACTGAGGTTTGCATGAAGCAAAGTAAGCTTAGAACTGCTGGATCCTGTCCGTGGTTAGCTGGACGGTGTGTGATACGACATACTGCAGAAACCACGACGGAACAAGTAGGAAAACATTTGCTTTGAGGCCATCCACGGCCCGCTACCGCACTTAAGCGTGCGCCTGGGAACTTGAAAGGTACGCAGGCAGGAGTGACGGGTTGAAGTCGATGTGATTGCGGATTATGAGCCGATCCGACTTTGTGTTGGCGCCGTCACTGGTCCGTCACACTCCCTTTCCATGTACGTTCTGCACTTCAGAGCTTCCACACTCTCTGACATAATATTTTGCCCCTTACTTGTAGAGAGCTTTTTTCACCCTTTCTCACACACCTTCTGCACCCCACTGAAGAGATTTCACACCTTCACTCATCTTGAACCCAGCCCTACTTAGGCCCTCTACAATGTACATACAGATTGCACTTCTAGCCCCTTTCTCCCACTACCCGATGAAGCCACTATGGCGAAATATTGGAAATCATCTTTGCTTCCTCTCTAGCTATTGAAGTGTCCGTCTACAATGACGATTCCAACCATATACGCGAAAACTGTTTTGATGCGTGTCTGCTGTGATGTCAAGGACTTGATACGAGCAAATTCTTGATCATGTTTGAGGGGAAGTTCCTCCTTCCACACTTTCAATATATCAATTCCTACATTCCTTCGACGCACCGGTGGCCAGATCCCATAGCCACCATCTTAGTATGCAACTTTAAAAGTTGGCAGTCGTGTACAGCATCGAACCCACACCTTTTTGTTGTAGGAACGAGCTGCCTAAAAACGAAAACGCTAGAGAAACTATATGCAGGCATGATGACGCTTGCAACAATTCTGTCACAACTCAGCTCTAATGGAGAAATAGCGAAAGGTCATATGGTAAAGGTGGAAAGTCACACAGGGTTTGCGATACCTAGCACTAGAAATTGGGAAGAAAGGAGTTGACCGCACCGACGTAAAACAAGTCTGGTAGGCGTTTTGGTGCCGCGCGTTTGAGTCCCGGTCTCGGCACGAAGTATGAGCTTCGTTAAATTTTCTTCGATCTGGAACTACAGTTTAGCATGCCGTGGCCAAGGCAGCCGTCACCGAAACTTTTTCATAGGGAACCTTCGACTTCCTGTGCACCAGCACGCGTCTGTTGAGAACACCAATTTCGGATTTCCCGTGACTTCATGTCTACTAGCTGAGGGTAAGAAATTTCGGACTTGCCGTGTCCTTCTTCAGGTTTACTAGCTGAGAGTAAGAGAGAGATGGTAAGCTCGCCGATTCGTTTATACTTGAAATACGTGCGCGAGCAGATGCGGAGGGAGTGTAAGAAAGTCAAAATCCATCCAGCAAGAACACCTCGCCAACAATTCTAAAGACAGCTTTCACAGGAGCCCTGGGTATTCGGGAAATGTACACAGATAGCATCCAATAGACATTGTAAACCCGGCGAGTGCTTATAGGAATGATGCCCCTATAAGTTGCAAGTGTGATCACACCTTTTCTCCCTGCTGCAGGAACTGCCTGTGTGAAATGACAGGCCGAAAACTTGAATAAACGGCCTTCTCCCCTTAAGGTCTAGAGCCTTGGTCGTTTAGCGTATCACGTTCAAATTTTCTAGAATCAGTCTATACATGCTATATGCCTAGAGGTACGAAGCGTTACCACAGATTGTGAGATTTCAAACCAGAACATGCGCTTCAAGAGAAAATATTAAAAATCGACGTTTTGAACCACTACACTGTCTTTGAAAGACCGCCACTATTTTCCTACGAAAAATATCAAAATTCTGTAGTAACGTTTTGTAGCCCTTGCCCTAGGGAAGAGCCTCAAAAACAGACCCGAAGGAAATCGGACGACGTTAGCGAGCGCTAGACGTTAAGGCGATTCGGTAAGCAGCCTTCGGGAAGAAACTGAGAAAAGAGCCATGAATATCGCCAGACGCCTCTGGCCGGCGCCCGGTGAAGTGCTGCGTATCACGTTCAAATTCTATATACGGCTGAATGAGGAGCGCCGCGGGACGCCCCAGCTCCCGTTCGCAAAACGGTTATTCTAGTTTGGCTTGTTCGCCGTTTGATAAAGTTTCCCAGATCAACACGTGTTACTATCACACTCTGCTTCCCTTTGAAGCCAAAAAAAGTTTGTGGCCGGTTTCCGCAACCTAGCCACCGCTGGCCTTAAAACTGACCTGTAAAACTCTAACCTCAAACCCAGACCCTCACTGGCTGCACCAGAGAAAGTTTGACTACGTGGCAAAGAGCTCTTTGACAGTTAACGTTTGAGCGATCGGTCGAGGTGCCAGATGTGAGGATCTGGGTTCGAGGACAGTAAGAAGAGTAACAACTGCCATGGCAAATGAAATTCTGCTAAGATTGCTCAAAGTGAGTTGCTCTTGTCTTAGGCCAGAGTCGATGTTCACATTTTACCATGTCACGCGGCGGCCAAGAACCACTTCTTCTTTCACTCCTTCCTGCTTCTACTCTCCTTCTTGGAGAAGTTAGCTATTTTAATGGTGTTTTACATAGTGACCGGTAAAATAAACTAATCAATTCGCTGAGTCCCTCATAGGAAAATGTCAGTAATTTCATCACAGATTTAATTCCAGAAGTGGTGCAGATTTCAGGACAGGTTTCCATGAGGAATACGCGCATGGTTTAATTTCGTCATGCTGTAGGCTGCACCTTGCAGTCATTCTATGCTGTAAGATCGTTTCATTAAAAGCACAGGCTTCGACATATGCTTGTGGGTGAAATGTAGTGCCGTTGCTGAGACCGCCTGAACAAAACACCAATCCACACTCCCTAGAACCGTACGGACATGTGACAAATGTTTTAATGAGAAGACGAAGAAAGGACACGGGGAGGGCTCGTACCTGCGATGCCATCACTTAGAACAGCCAGGAGGTTGCAGTCTAAACTGCTCTGCCATTTTCCCTTCATGCAACGCGTGGGTCAGGCATGTGGGAGAGCAAGTCAGATGAGAATGGTCCGAGCTTTGGTTTTGCGAGGTGATGGCACTGCAGGTTACAGTCTCCACTGTGTCAGTTCTTTGTCTTCTTCTATCCCCTGCAACTATAAACACCCTTCTAAACATGCCATATGCCGGAAGCCCAACCCTGGCCCCAAAATGGACACCGTTTGTGTTTGTTTGAAGAGCTAAGCTTGGTTGCTGAAAGTATACAAGTAACGGTGACGCTACCCAAGTGGAGGGGAGAGGGAGGGGAATTTAAGCAGAGGGAGAAATAAAAGGAAATTTTAGGAGGACCTGCCCCAGTGAGGCCATGCAGGAAGGGTAGAAGTGCAGGTTATAACTGTATTCAACCAAAAATAGAGCAAAATGAACATCAGTTCAACAAAATGACACTTCTTTGTGTCAAACCTAAAAAGAATTATTCAAGTACCTCTTTGATCATGAGTTTATTGATGAGGAGAGTAAGCACGCTGGCCTAAAGTTGGTCGTCTTGGTAATCAGCAGAGGAGCTAAGGGAGCTTCCCTCCAGTGAATTGTACTCAGACTGAAAGGATTGGCGAAGAAGAGGATGAGAGAAAGAGAGGGAGAGGCAGAGAAAGAGAGAGAGAGAGAGAGAAGAGAAGAGAAGAGGTGGGACGAGTGGAAAGAGAGAAAATTGAGACATAAGATAGAGGGGGTGCTTAAGAGAGTTGAGAGGGTAAGATGTGTACTGCAGTTTTGCAGGGAGTCTCCATCTTCTCAATGATCAAGCCTCTCCGTTCAGAATTCCTTTAATCCAAAAGAGTTGGTTGAACACCGACGTATACAGGCCATAGTGGTCAGGACGGCCACATTGCAGAGCGTTGAGCGGCAAGCTTTGATCAACCTGTCGAGAATATTCACAGAATAAATCAGTTTTTGCAAAACAGCAAGAGAACCTTTTACAAAGTTTATTGGAGCTGGTCGTTTTATATTGACCTTCCGCAGCCCGGAGTAATCACTGAATTAGGACGAAAAGAAAGGTCAGGATACCCAAAGTACAATATTGTTGAGCCAGTATGGGAGTAGAATCAATCCCCGTCAGGCATTTTCGACTTTTGCACAACTGGCCAGAAAGTCGACGCACACGCCAAGTTGAACCCAACACAAAATGAAGTAAGGGGATTGCACGTTAGATGTTCTAAGTGAACAAGACTGGACCGGTTAGATGGACTTTCAAGTTGTCCAGGCTCGGTACAGTAATGCAAGCGTACAGTTCACCGCAAGCAAGCAACTCCCGACTGGTGTGTTTTATTACAGTACTTGAAGTTATTCGGGACATGAACTAATTTTCAGCTTTCAGTTTATGACTGAAGTGAACATAGAAAAAATAAGATTTTGTTTGAAAGTGCTCCATCTTGGCGCACTTAGGGAGCTGTGACTTGTTAAACTATTCCTTGAAACAATGGTTGAAACATCGACAAACTTTGGCATTCTTGTATTCATTGCTCTTTGCGTATGCATCGTCCAGGTTCAAGAGAATCTGACTCTACCAGAGCAGAAATCTTAAATATAAAGACTTGATTAAATTCCTGATCTGGTCGCACTCGATCATATCCTTCTGTACATCAGCTGAGTCAACACACACCTCAATCCAAGTTCCAGACCGATCGAGAATTTAAATCTATGACAAAACCTCTTAGTGACTTGAAGGAGGGGATTGGGTAAACAAAAACTGACTTCAGTGTCCGAGTTTACATAAACAAGAAAACCCAAGCAGGGAACTAATTTGCAAAAGAGAAGCATGACTAAAGTGAATTTGCACAAAGCGAACAAATGTGCAGAACCAATTCTGGACCAAAATTGAAAACATTTTTACCTGCTGCATAATTTTGTTGGCCCAGCGAGCAGGTCCCCTTCACCTGGTTTAGGAGCTGCTGCACTGTAGGTATGGTCTGGCAAAGAATCCATCTCTCACGACCCTGCTACTTCCGACGCCAAGTAAAGCCACTTCAGCAAAACTTGCCAGAAGCCTGCGAATTCCTGCTAATCTATGGTTGCGCCATGTTAGAGCTGGGCACAGAATTTTGTCTGAACTGAGAGAAAACAAGTCTTCGCGTCCTGGAGCTTTTTCAAAAGTCTGCTTTCAGCCGGTTGAGCACTAAAGTAGTCTCATGAGTCACCCTCTAGCTACTGATCCTGCTGTCCACTCATGTGATGATCCTTTGGACCGAAAGTTTCATGTTGCAGAGCCCAAAATCCGATGGTGACAGAAACTATGTTCGTCCTCATCACGGTCTAGAAGCTCAAGCTGAAACCATGCCTCAAGCACAATCAGGACCCTTGGCCCCCACTCCGTTGTGCAAACTACTCCGGTCCATACAGCGATTCACCATCAACTTATCATCACAGCAGGGCAACCTCTGCCGCTGGTCCGCATTACTTGATGCCTGACGTAGCCAATGTCACCGGGATGACCCATTGTCATGGTAAAACATGGCCACCAGCCTCCCGTTTGTCAACAGGCAGTTTACAAAAGGCCACCTAACATCTAAGCTATCAGACTTAAAGTAGTCACACATTAGCCACTAGAGCATGCTACAACATTCCAAGGTTTAGGCTAAAGCATTCATGGGCAAGTCCGAACCCCGCCCAATCTCAATTCTGGCCTCAACACTGGACAATTGAGTTGAGGGACAGCAAGGAAACATGCAAACACTGTCAAAGATAAGTGTGAGTAGAAATATCAGCAAGAGCCAGTCACCCGGAGTGAGTGGGCCTACCTGGACATGGCTGAGCACTCCGATGACTGTGTATGAGCCGTCAAATCGTGTTGCCATCAGTGGTCCTCCGCTGTCACCGTCACACGAATCCTTACCAGAATTGCTTGGGTCACCAGCACAGATCATACCAGGTCCTGCGGGAGATCCGACTCTGTTGCATTCCTCGCGACCAATAACCTGCAGCTCCACCCACCTGTGAGAAAACTTGGGAAGATCAGATTGGCACTGTTGTTGGTTACACCTGCCCTCCAGTCTCACCCTTTCCACTAACCCATTTTCAGCTCACATTTGTTTTTTTCTCTGTCTATTTCCTCTCTTCCTCTCTCTAACTCTCCCTCTCTCTAACTCTCCCTCTCCCTCCTCTCCTCTCTCTCTCTCTCTCTCTCTCTCTCTTTCACTCTCCCTCTAACTCTCTCTTTCTCCCTCCCTCTTCACCCCTCTTCCTCCCTCCCTCCTACTCTCCGTCTCTTTATCTCTTTCTCTCTCCTCTCCCCCTTCTGTATTCTCTCTGTCACTCACTCACATCTCTTTCTCTCTCCCCTCTCTTTCTCTTTCTCTCTCCCTCTCTTCATCGTCTTCTTCTTCTTCTTCTTCTTCTTCTTCTTCTTCTTCTTCTTCTTCTTCTCTCTTTATCTCCTCTTCCCTCTCTCCTCTTCCGTCTCTTCTTGTCTCTCTTTTTCTCTCTCCTCTCACAATCTTTTTCTCTCTCCACTCCCCTTTGTTCTGTCTACTCCTGTCTTTGTTCTTTTTTCTCTCTCTTTGTCTCTACCCCTTTTCTCCTCTCTCCTTTCTCTCTCTGTCCTATTTTTTCTCTATCCTCTCTGTCTGCCCTCTCTATCTTTCTCTCTTTGTCTTTGTCTCTCTCTCTCTCTTTCCTTTCTCTCTCTCTCTCTCCCTCTCTCTCTCTCTCTCTCTCCCCTCTCTCCGTCCCCTCTGTATATTTCTCTCTTTCTCTCTGTCTCTGTCTCTCTCTTCTCTCTTCTCTCTTCTCTCTTCTCTCTCTCTCTCTCTCTCTCTCTCTCTCTTTTTCCATCTCTCTTCTCTCTCTTCACTCCTCTCCCAATCTCTTTTTCTTCCTCTTTTTTCCCTCTTTTTTTAATATCTTTTTCCTCCCCTCTTCCCCCTCTCTTTCTCTCTCCCTCCACTCCTCTCTCTTGTCTCTCCTGTCTCTCTTCTTTCTCTCTCTCTTTGTCTCTCTTTCTTTTCTCTTCTCTCGTTTCTGTTGCTTTCTCTCTCTTTCCTCTCTCTATCTCTCTCTTTCGTTCCCCCCTCTCTGCCCTCTCTCTGTCTTTCTCTCTTCGTCTCTCTTTCTTCTCTCTTTCACCCCTCTCTCTGTCGTCTATGTATTTTTCTGGCTCTATTTCTGTCTCTGACTCTCTTCCCTCTTCCTCTGTCCTCTCTTTATCTTTCTCTGTCCACTCTACTCTCTTTTTCTCTCCCTCTCTCTCTTCTCTCTCCTTCTCACTCCCTCTCTCTCTCTCTCTTGCCCCCTCTCTCTCTGTCTCTCTCTCCCTCTCTCTCCTTCCCTCCCCCCTCTCTCTCTCTCTCTCCTCCCCCTCTATCCATTTCCCGCTCTTTCTCCCTCTCTTCCCCTCCCTTCCTCCCTCTCTCTCTTCTCTCACTCTCTCTGTCTCTCTCTCTCCCTCTGTCTCCCTCTCCCTCCCTCCCTCCCTCCCCCTCTCTATCTCTCTCTCTCTCGCTTCTCGCTCTCTCTCTCTTTCTCTCTCTCTCTCTTCTCTCTCTCTCTCTACCTCTCTCTCTTTCTCTCTCTATCATGCCTGCATGCTCACACGCTCGTTCCCTCTGCTAGACCAAATATTAGTCCAAGTGAACATATCATCCAGAAAGGTAACGTCTGATTAGGTGCTACCTTTGAAATCTCACCAAATTTTGAAAGGAGGGCAATGGCTGAACACTTACATTAGTGTTGTGCTCCCAAGGCTTCCTCGTCCTGTCACACCCCAGCCTGCAACCTCCACGTTACTGCCATGATCCGCTAGACTGTGGTCCTCCGAAGTTGGCAGGCAAATACAGCGCCGCTGCGATGCCAACTCTAAGTCGCAATCCGGCTCGAGGATTGCTATATCATCAAGATATGTTGGTGTGCTGGTTACTCGGTAGCGTCGCCCAAGGTGAATTCTTCTAACACCGCATTCCTCCTCCTGGCCTTCAATGAGAGCAAGATTTGTCTCGCCAAAGCGCACATTCAACTCACTCTTATCAAAATGGATGGCACGGCCATCATGGTATGACCATTCTTCAATGCAGTGGGCAGCTACAAAAAGTGGAAAAGAAGAAAGATGTGAACCATGTTTTAGGTAATCAAAGTCTAAGAATTCTCAGCCGGGGTTTACATTCTCACATGCATGGTCATATCCAATTTTTGAAGAAGAGGTGTGACTGTACATTTTGCCATTGCCTATCCTTCTATGGTTGGCTCTTGATCTTGCAGCTAGATCTGGAATCAATCATTTTATCACAGAGGCCGTCCAGACTTTGAATAAAATGATTGCCCGATATCTCTGTTAGGGTGACGTACGTGATTGCATACCAGACAGAGAATGCAACTCTTGTTTGCTAGGTGATTTGGCCGCTGAAGTACCAGTTCGAATCCCGGCCTTGGCGCATTTGTCTACTTTTTCGCTTTTTTATAGCTGGCTTTCCTTTCATTCCTAAGTACCAATCCAGGATTGAAATACTGTAAGTAAAGAGTGTTTCACGCTCCATGGCATCTTCAGCTTTATGACCTAGAAATGACTGAAACTTGAATATCATATAGGGGAAACCTGTGTGGACATCTGACCAGCTTGAAAGGGGTGAGAAAGAAAGGTGAACCTATCTTTTCGTTCTTTGACAGTATATCTTTCTTATGTCTTCCTTAGTATAGCTAATCTCGCGAGTGTTTGTATTGGTCATGAACAGAAAAGTTTACTGAGTCCTTCTCCTTCTTCCAAAATTTATCGCATCCTTAACTCCTATACTGGCCCTATATGAATGCAGACCACTTAGTGGAATGCCTGGTCGAGCATGTTGAGTTGCCTCTCACAGAGTTACGACTACAAAATGCAGGTGAAAAGCCACACTACATTCCATGGCCACCTACAGGAGGTGGAGAAAAGAGCACTGGCGA
>JAOWAR010151931.1:0-11216 GCA_028571005.1 Clathrina lutea
GTGGTGTGTGTGTGTAGGGGGAGTGGGCAATAAAATATTTTTGGGGGAGGGGCATTGCAGACCTGCATACTGAGGAGGGGGGATTTTTTTGCAGACTATAGCTCAATCTTGACCGACGGCCAGTTCTGCTTGCTAGCGGTGTAACTCTTCTGTCAAAACGATTTACATGTGTCCATAAACTTATTCCTTTTAGATATTGAAGCAGGACCGTATAAATCCAAGGGTTAGGCCCTTGTCCCGACAGAGGGCTCGACATGAAGCACATGGGACAGGATAGATAGGTAAGAGGAAGCTTGCCTGTACATATAAGCGGTTTTTCCCTCTGTTGCTTTTTTTTTTGTTCTGTCTGATTATCACTTCTGCATGAAACTTTTTTGTTGTGGTTGTCAAATCCATTTATCTTGCCTTGTGAAGCTGGACCGCAGATGTCCTGAAGCAAGGGAGCACGTCTCCTCTACAGAACCCGTCATATTGCTGGTAATGCTTTGACACTGAGCCCTCCGTTCAACGGTGTACAGTCAGGACGGTAGACTTTTGCGGTGAAATGCAATTTACTGAGAGGGAGTTCTGTGAATATCAAATTTGGCCCAAGGTCACACGATGCACATGACTGTGTTACCAAAACTTCTGTCAAACTGTGCTTCACATACTGACCATATGTTTCGATTGGCAGTCAAGGACTGCATCCCCACCCATCAATTGTTCAATGTAATCTACTTGTTTGAGTGCCGGTGCAGCGACCGGTATGTGGAGAAAAACAACGCAGCGCTTGACAACACGGATTGTGGCCAGAATGTACCAGCTTCACTCACGAAGCCACGGTCAACAAAAACTTGAAGGCAACGTCCTCGAGCTCTACTATCGGACGACACTTCCTACAAAACGTGACCTGCCTGGAAGACTATAACCGGACTATGTTTCATGTTGTCTGTAGAGCCTGTTGTACCAGTAAATTGCACGCACTAGAACCACTATTCATACACAAGCTGAAACCTGAGCTATGCAAACAGATGGAGTTTGTCAAACAACTCCACCTGTTTACACTTGCATAACCTGACACGCACACAGGTTCAGCACTCTTTCTCTCTCCCTCTCTCTCTCTCTCTCTCTCTCTCTCTCCCTCTCTTTCTCTCTCACACACACACTCTCTCACTCTCTCTTGCTCACACTGAGTTTTCCAACCTGTTTTTCACTCACACCTTTTCATACGTTTCTCACCTGCACCTGTACACAGCTCACACCAGGTTTCACACACATTATCACACTCTGTTTCACACGCCGTACACACACACATATATATATATATTCTCCTCTTGCTTCTGTTGTTAGTCATTCAATCTACCGTGTTGCTACTGATAAGCCGGTAAGAAAGCTGCTAAGGCAAAACTTAGCTTCAAAGGCGTGTTGTTTCTTCGTTTGATCAAATTTTTGTCCTTGCCGAATGCATTGGCCTTTACTCTTTTTAAACCCTCGGCTGGTCTAGTTTAAAGAAGCTATCGACGCAAAAGGGTGATTAATTTGGTGGCTTGAACAGGCTCTTTAGATGTGGGGCTTGCAAACGCACGCAATTATTGGCCAGCATCATTACAAAGGAACGGACATTTTTTATCTTTGGGAGAAGGATCTACACCACGAGCAAACTACAGCAACATGTACCACAGCTGAAGCGGATCATTCGCCCAATACTGATCTAGCATGTGTGGATGTCAGAAATGTTCCAAGTCCACTATAACTGAATGGAATAGAAATTGCCATGTTCACAGGTAGGTTCTCACACCAGGGAAAAATGATTCTCCTATAAAATACTTGAATTTCATGACATTAGCGCCGAAAAGTTGCAAATTATTATGGAAAACACTGTAGCCTTTCCGAGAACTAAAGTATTGTGAGATTTAATGGAAGCAAGGATCGAGAGGGAGTGCTCACTCAGACAAAAACGTTTAAACCATAGTAAAAGAAATATTGTCTGTTTGCTGAATTGAGTGCCTAGATGTAAGTGCGCCAATCTCTTGGTCATAAGTCAGATATGTTTCGTACATGTGTTCCTTACCATATACAATGCTTTCTGTATTCAAACTGGGCTTGTGTCAATTTTTCCTGTGTGCTCGCGGACATGTACGGCGGAGAGCTGTTCACGGGAGGAAGACAAAACATATCGGTATAAAAGGCTTGCTGTCGCTCCTCCGACAAGAGGGCCCAGCCAGTAAATCCATTGGTCTCTCCAGTGTCTGTCGTAGTAGGAGTTTCCTGCTTGGCTGTAGTAGTCACTGTGTCTCCACAATCCGTCCAGGGAGATCATGGCTGGACCAAAACTGCGAGCTGGGTTCATCGATCCGCCTGTTAGCGTCCCACTGCGAACCAAGAAAGAGCAGATTGGAGGGGAGAGAAAGAGTAACATAAAATAATGACAGGAAGGTTCTGGGAAAGTTCCTGAGGGCAAAAAATGCCTGACCAACATTTTCCTCATTCTGCTTTCATTCAATACTACCAAGATTAGATAGGGTTAGCATAGAGTCCCAAGGATTGCCGTATATCTATTGTTGATGCCATTTGCATGGTCTGCTTTTTCATAATGTCATGGCACCAGCTGCAGCCTCATTGAATGTTGCCGGAATGCAGTTCGGTAGATTTTGCCAAAGAAACAGTCCGGGATGGGTGTGTACGTGCATGAGTGCCTGTGTTCATCTCCTTGTTCTTTGGGGCATTTTCACTCTGCGATCACCTTTTTGTAGCATCTAGCGCCGTGTGCATTCAACAGAATAAAGAAAAAAGGGGGGAAATAACTTTGATGAAAATTGATCCGACTGTCACCGACATAGCTGACACTCACTGTACGTTAGGATCGACCCGGCAAATGGGAGGAAAGTGTGTAGGTGTAAAATTAGTGTCAAGTGTAAAACAGTGACAGGCACATCACAATGATTCCAAAAATATGGTCAGAAAGGGACACTGATTTGCAGTCAGGGTAGAAGTGCCGTCACGAGAAAGTAACATGTGATGACTGTATGTTGATGCTATCAGCTGTCTTCAATAGCCACTATCAAAAGGAAGAATTGATTGAACGAGAGAGGCAAGAATGGAGGAGAGGAAGGAAGGAGAGTAAAACATGGAAGAAAATCACTAAATTACTGCTCCCAAGTGATGTGAATATAATCGTTGAGATCACATCAAGTACTGTCGCACAAGCAGCTCTCTCTATCTATCTCTATTTCTCTCTCTCTCTCTCTGTCTCTCTCTCTCTCTCTCCCTCTCTCTCTCTCTCTCTCTCTCTCTTTCTCTCTGTCTCTCTCAAGACTTAGTACTGTCCGTCAGTGTGTCCGACACAAGCTTAAAACCTCCACTCCCATCTGTATGCTTTCTTCCAATTTAATCTCCCTCAATCTCTTTATCTCGCTTTCGCCTTCAAATAACATCCCATCCAAGACTTTGCTCACCGTCACCACAGATACCACCCACCCCCTTCCGCAACCTGTAGGTCTGCTCACCTGATCAGTATACCAGCTGATACAGACATGCCAATACAAAGTGGGGCTAT
The DNA here is from genome assembly GCA_028571005.1 of Clathrina lutea. Taxonomy (NCBI): domain Eukaryota; kingdom Metazoa; phylum Porifera; class Calcarea; order Clathrinida; family Clathrinidae; genus Clathrina; species Clathrina lutea. The sequence continues at coordinate 3,536 of JAOWAR010151931.1, forward strand.
AGTATTGGGGCCCTGCTGGTCAATGGCAGTCATTAGCACCACGGTAACCAGCAGGGTGGTGCAGATTGCTTCGATCACAAGCCCCTGGCCCAGCTTGGTGCCATGGTTGGTTACTATGGAGACATTGTCTGCTGTTGATCTGACAGTATCACTCAGTGAATGGCCACCATATCTGTTCTGGAACATGTTGTCGCTGGTTGCCTAAATCAACAAGGAAGGAGAATGTAGTCAACAAGAAGCTGTCAATAAACATAGGAAATGTTTTCCTTCAGTAAAAGTCAGATAGTATGTGCTCCAGGCTAATGCTAATCGGGCACTTTTCAGTCATCAATGATGGACTGTCTTTAGTCGTACTGAATTAGTTCGACTAGTAGATACTTTGGTTATTACATTATATAGATGTTCTTCGTTTCCGGAGGATGTACATGTTATCCGAGCTCCTCTTGTATTACCCTCCAACTCACTTTATCCAGATGGTCGAGATTCAGGCACTCCCATCCACCAGTTACTGTATCACACCGCTTTCTATTCACGACCAAAACTCCTAGTTTTCGTACACTATATAGTCAAAGAGAGACCATCAATGATGTAACCTCTTGCCAAAGTTGAACCAAGCAGCGGAAAGTGACTTGGGACCTTCAATGAGCTGAAACCAATGATGGTGTCATGCTGGTTAGAGCAGCCATCATCAGGCAGCAGCTCGTCCGTTATCGGTGGACATTAGTCTAGGAAGCTCATTTATGAGCACTACACTAAAGCTGTTTTTGATCTGTTGAATGGATCGACCAGCACTTGGGTCCTCATGGCACTTTTTAACTCATTTTCAGTGATAATCAAGTCAAGAAAAATCATGAGTATTATTGTCACACTGAAACTTGCTGATCACAAATAAATACACTGAAACATATTGACTGCTAAAAATTGAGGTCACACTTCAAAGAATGCAAGCTGGTGATTGTAATGCACTTTGATGATCAACCTCAGTTAGTGGTGCTTGGAAGGTCCAGAATTTGCGTGTTGATGTGCAAAGGACCGATCTTGACATCCTTTTGAGAATGCACATGGCAGGCAACTCATAGCTAGGAAAATAATACTGCTGCATCTGACAACAGCCGTGTTTCCGGACGTCACACAGGGCCCAGGTTCCACGAAATATTTGGCAACTTCTATTAGTTCTCGAACTCCCTACCCGATATCATCGAGAGAAGGCAGTAAGACGTCTTTTGAGTTCTTCTCTTTACTCCGAGCAAGAACTGAACCAAAGGGGGTAATACGGGGATACGAAAGCTGGGCAAAAGTGACTCACACAATACCAAAGAAGGAGTACAAAGTGCAAAAGTCAGAACAAAGGAAAGGAAAATGTCAACATAAAGATCGTACAGGAAGCATAAAGTCCTGAAGGCAAGAAGTGAGTACAACACGTGCGCGTGATCATGAGTTTGTCACCACACATCATCACGAATAACGTTCAATTTCACACCTCCCTTCAAGTTCTCATCCGCTGTCACCTTCCTTCAAGTTCTCACCCGCTGTCACCCAATCCTCTATCACCTTCCCTCAGGTTCTCACTCCCTGTCACCTACTACTCTGACACCTTCCTTCCAGCTTTCACCCCCTGTCACCTAATGCTCTGTCACCTTCCTTCAAGTTCTGATCTACTGTCCCCCAATCCTCTGTCAGCTTCCTTCAAGTTCTCACCCGCTGTCACCTCATCCTCTGCAGCTTCCTTCAAGTTCTGATCCACTGTCCCTTAATCGTCTGTCACCTTCCTTCAAGTTCTCACCTGCTGTCACCTAATCCTCTGTGACCTTCCTTCAAGTTCTCACCCACTGTCACCTAATCCTCTGTGACCTTCCTTCAAGTTCTCACCCACTGTCACCTAATCCTCTGTCGCCTTCCTTCAAGTTCTCACCCGCTGTGACCTGATCCTCTGTCACCTTCCTTCAAGTTCTCACCCGCTGTCACCTAATCCTATGTCGCCTTCCTTCCAGTTCTCACTAGCTGTCCCCTAATCCTCTGTGACTTTCCTTCCAGTTCTCACCCACTGTCACCTAGTTCTCTACAAGATGGTTCACTTTCTTAAAAAAAAAAACCAGCATTGACTTAGTTTGGAAAGTGATGATTTCTCAAAAAAATGTGCCTAACGCTGGTGAGTTGACAACGGTGTTTGGTGGCATTTGGTTAAATATAAAAATGAATTACATCACCAAAAGTAGCTTAAGTTCAGTATGCCCAATATAGCAAAGAAAACAGCAAACATTGGGTGAAGACCAAGAAAAGTCACCACAATTCCCTATACTTTTTAATGGATGAAAAACGAAATTCTACATTTTAGCTACTTTGCACTGTACCGTTTGAATCTGTTTTATCACGATAAAATGTTCTCAAACTAAATTTCGGTTTGAAAATGTATGGGGGCTTCTTTCTTCTGTTATAACACCAGGCTAAACCAAGGATTTCTCATCAGAAAAAAAAAAGAAAAAGAAAAATAATTTTGAAGAGACAGACATTCACAATCTCAACAAAAGGTCAGCAAATGAAAGTCGGCCGTGCTTGTCAATGTTTTAATATCTAATGGAATTAGCTATACCTGTAATGCAAAGTAGTTGATTGGTGTCACCTGGCCAGCCTCTATGCTAGGAGCAGGACACAACTGAGTGAGCAGTGGCCATTTTCATAATGGCATTTCCATGAAGAAAGGCACCAATGACAACACAAATGTGGAAAATCTGATGGCTTTGGAAGAAAAGGTCGCATTGTCCTGGGAAAAATCGCTCTGGAATCCGGGATGTGTAAAGCAGGAGGCCAACAAGGTAGAAAGAGCCCATGATGGCTATTTGGCCAACAGCTGCTGCTTTGAATGTACTGCTCTCCACACCGTAAATGTAAATGGCGTGGGCCAAAGGAATGACTCCATACAGACCAACAACCAGGAAAACAATAGTCCGGAAAAACCGGTATCTTGGTGAAGAGAACTTTTGCCAGAAAGAAACAGCCACAGCGCCAAGGGAGATAACTGCCATGAGGATGATGTAAATATTTCGAGCCACACGTTTGCACTCAAAAGCGTAGAAGACCCAGGCAAAGAAAGATGCCATGATCAGCAGGCAAACACCCAGATAATCCAATCGGCTGATGAATCGGAAAACTTTTGGTGAGTGACATTGCAACATGTGAAATAACCACGAGAAGAGCAGGCAGCACCAAGCGCCAGCAAGAAATGAACCAAGAATGACTCTGTCTGTCCATGCTAGCCGCTGCAGAGGCCCAGCGTACATGTAGACGGCGTAAAAATGAAGGGCAATCCAGCCAAGGAGGTGTGTCCATATGTTCCCTGTCTCCGAGTGTATACGGAAAACACTGAGCAGGCATTGGTGCACAGAACCAAGGGCAGGGCGGTGGTGATTCAACAAAAAAGAGTTGTCTCGCAACCATCCTGGCAGAGCATCGATGTGAAGGCCCTGCCAACGATCTTCTCGGGCCCCTGGCACTCCGTCCTCACTCTCCGATTTTTGCCTGAGAAGAGCAGTACGGCTTATATTTCGAATTCGTTGCCACCTCGGCTTCTGAACGAAAGTCAAAGAGTCATCGCTGTCCCTTTTGACAAGCCGGGCTTGGCCTTCGTAGTGCGGCAATCCCACGGATTGACTGCTCGTCACTGTCATAACACGAACATGTTTCGTCTCTTCCAATTCTGTCCTCATTTCTTTCGTCCCAAGATGACGAATACTACCGGCCTCCATATCAATTTGGCTGCACGAGCTCTGCGGTGTTATACGTTGGTCAGTATCTCCGCCATCATCCCAGTTCTCCGACGACTGTATCTCAAACTCAGCGTGGCCCAGCATCAGTCCTGAGCCAACAAAGTCTCGGGAGAAACGATCCAACCGATCCGTCGCCATCCCAGTCCATGCCAAAGGAACCCAACTGTATTGCATGAACAATCTGGACCCTGCGCTGAGCCTTTGTGGATGTCACGTCCGTCATCAATTTGCTTGCCGCTAAAGACAAGGCAGAACACGAAACAGTCGGCAGGGTCCAAATTTGAAGACCCCAATGGCAACCCCGACCCTTTACACCCACGGCGATGTGCAAAACCCATCGGAAACAAAGGGCGGGGCGCCTCGCCTGGTGCCGGCGGCCCTGTAAGGCTATATAGTTAGGCCTGCGCACGCGAGTGTCGACGCGCCGCGCCAGGCCTACTTGTTTTTTTTTTGCGTTCCCACGGCCCCAGGGCCTATTGGTATTAAAGACCTGCCAAGACCTGCCATCGATATCGTTCCGACTTGCTTTCGCTCACTCGATCTTTTTCAAAACGATTACTTTTCGCACGTCGATCCCGGCCCACACTGTGTGTGTTCGAACTGGTCTAGCGACTTTGTCTTATACAATAGAATATTTTGGGAGGTTAGGAAATGGCCAATCAAGGCCTGCAGACACCCGTCTGACCACGCTGAGCATGCGCAGACTTAATCTTTAATTGGGATGCTGAGTCCTACCTGGTCAGGCTTTTGATCATGCTATCTGTGTGTAATCCGGCGCATCATGATGGTTACGACACTCTGAAGGCCATCAGTATCCCGGTTCCGATTTGTCGGCGTCTTTCCGTCACCTTTCCGACCGGACCCAGCGGATCTTTCTATGAGTTCGTGAAAGTACTCATGCATGAGGCATGGCCATGCCACGTGGCCAGAACTGCATGCCCGGCGCCCGAGGGTTACGGCATTCCTCCCTTACGTCCGGGAGTTAAAATAAATTTCCATTGACTGATGCAAACTCCATGCAAATATCTTCACTCCTAAATGGCTATAGTTGTAAGGTATAAGGATTTTTTTTTTTCATGTACCAAGAGAAGAAAGGGGAAGCTGCCGCCGAGTCTCAAACTTCGATCCGCTCACACGAGCCCTTGAACCCTCATGATGTAACAGTTGTTGTCAGTGTTGTTGTTGTTATTGTTGTTGCGAGCGCTTTCACCAAGCGTGCCATGTCCGAGTCGGGCCGAGGAATGGGAGCGGCGACGGCAACTGTAGGCTCCGTTGAGGTCGAAGATGTAGCCAGCGCTTCGATCTGGTCGGCAGCGTGAAGCTGCAAAGCCCTGGCAATGGCGCGGTCCAGGTTGTCAGGCCACTCTTCGCGAGTTCGCGAAGACGCTGACGAATGGAGCGACTGGCGAGGCCATCCACGAAGCACATCGACAGGTTCGAAGACCGCTGCCACCCGCAGTGTAATTTTCCACAATTCCGTATTCCAACAGTCGTCAGACGAACGATTCAACCTTGTTATTCTCATTCCGCCAACTTACATAGCCAAGCGAAAGAGGAAGGGTGACGTGGCATAAGAGAAAGGAAGGGTCTGGAAGACTAACGAAAAGACTATAGCCATTGTTCGATTTCTACACAAAGGTGAGGATAGAGAATAGAAAGAGAAGTCATGACGTGACTAGAAGGTTCTAGCAGGCAAGAGAATAGTTGAGTTAGTCGTTGTTGTTGTTGTTTATTTAACTAGGGAAGAGCCCACGGACCTATTTCAGTCTTATTACAGGGCCCCCAAGGTGCTGCCAATGAGTATGAAAATCAGATAGTGAAGAGATGGCCACAACTCTTTGGACCCTGTGCGTTAATTGTTGAGATGAGCCTGAGCCCCTCCTGGTCGTTTCAACAGTGGCGTTTCTGTATGTTTGTGTGTTGGTATGTATGTATGTAGAATGACCGATGTGCCACACGGCATACCTTCTTTCATACATCAAGGGTAAACCAAAATACATAATTCAGGAGGACACTGATGGAATCTTGCTCGTCGATTCCAGGAATGCCTTCAACAATAACGTGCAGCAGCTATGCCTAGCCCTTGGAACAGTGCTAATCAACACATATAGAGGCGAAACAGACTTAGTTGTTGAAGGTGAGTCACCCGGCGCTCATTGGAGGGAACAACCCAAGGAGATCCATAAGCTATGGCTATGTACGCTGTGGCAACAGTGCCTCTCATGCAGAGAGTAGCAGAACCTGGCGCTAAACAAGCATGGTACGCCGGCGATGTCAGTGACATCTGGCGGCAAGCTTGCAAGCATGCCTCATTGGTGGGATAACTAGTACTTGGCGTCCAGGGGTCCCAGCTATGGCTATGACATCAACGCCCTCAAATCATGGCCGATCGTCAAGCCAGAGCGTCTGGATGAGGCCCACCAAGCATCTGAAAAGACTGGGGTCAACTTAACGTCAGAAGGCGGACAGCATTTAGCAGCAGCTCTGCGCTCAACATCTTTTGTGACAAAATATGTGCAGCAAAAAATGGCCACATGGACCTCAGACGTGAAGGAATTGGAAAGGATTGCCATCATAGAGCCCCATGCAGGGTACTGTGCATTTACCCATGGCCTGATTGCCCGCTGGACATATTTGAGCAGAGCGATGCCTGGGATTGCCACCCAGCTTCGACCAATCGGGGATGCCATCTGGAAAACCTTCATTCCGGCCCTGCTTGGTCGCCCAGCTCCGGGTGACCTTGTGTGGGAAATGTTCGCACTGCCATCCAGGCTAGGTATTTTTGAAATCACCAATCCTACCCAGCTTTCTGACAGCCACAATTATTCAACATGGCTTACTGCTTCGCTGGTACATCTCATCAAGAATCAATCTTTTGACTTGGGAGATACCTGCACAACAAGCCAACAGATCAGGGCAGAAATTCAGAAGGAATGTCGAAAGAAACAAATGATTGCTGCCATCACTTCAAAGACCGCTTGCCCCTGCCCATGAAGGGTGCATTCAACCTTGCTCGAGAACGAGGAGCTTCCACCTGGCTCTCGGCACTACCTCTGCCCGAACAAGGCTTCAGTCTGTCAAAAGCTGCTTTCCGTGACAGCATTTATCTGCGGTACGGATGGATCCCTGCTGCCCTGCCATCCCACTGTGCCTACGACAAACCATTCGACTGTAATCATGCCCTCAGTTGCACAACAGGTGGCTTTCCCACTGTACGGCACAATGAGCTGCACAACCTGGGTATGCAATTACTGACCGAAGTTTGCCCTGAGGTCACCACCAAACCCCATCTAAAGCCACTGCAGGGGGAGAAATTCCAAAGCCGCTCGACTTCAACCGCTGATGGAGCACGGTCTCGAGGTGGCAGCAAGGGGGTTCAAGGGGAGTCGTTTTGAACGCACATTTTTTTTGACGTGCAGGTGTTCAACCCGAATGTGCAATCAAAGATCACATCTAGCGCCCCGAGCTTCTATCGTCGTCATGAGTGGACAAAATATGAACAGAGACTTAGATAAGTGGGTCATGTCTCCTTCTGCCCATTAATCTGATCTACTTCTGGCGGAACAGGCCCAGCCGCAACATCCTTCTTGAAGAGACTCGCTGACAAGCTCTCCAAGAAGAAAGATCAGCCGCACAGTTTAACTATGGGCTGGCTACGCTGCCGCATTGGATTCATTCTCAATCGATTTGCGGTGATGTGCATTTGAGGAGCCCGATCCAAGCTGGGCTGTCCCTGCACCTCAAACCTGGCCCTATCGCTGGCTGAGGGTCGATTTGACACTTAGAGACTTCTAATTTCTTATCGCAGAAGTCAAAGACTTTCACTCTTACTTCCATACAGCTTAAAGGGGAACTCCAGCCAAAAATGATTTTCAGGCTACTCACTCCTTTCACCGAGAAAGGAGCTGTGTAGAAAG
>JAOWAR010151942.1:0-11216 GCA_028571005.1 Clathrina lutea
GTATTGGCCTTCATACATTGGACCTCCCAATCAGCGTGTTCAGGTATTGGCCTTCATACATTGGACCTCCCAATCAGCGTGTTCAGGTATTGGCCTTCATACATTAGACCTCCCAATCAGCGTGTTCGGGTATTGGCCTTCATACATTGGACCTCCCAATCAGTGTGTTCGGGTATTTGCCTTCATACATTAGACCTCCCAATCAGCGTGTTCGGGTATTGGCATTAAGAGATTTACATTGTGGCGGTTGGTCTCTTATTCAATATCATCACCCTTAATTGGAGAAGTTGCCAAGATTTCTACTTTCCGTTTCATTGTCTTTCTCTCAGATTCATCATCTTACGCTTGTACATTGTCATCAAAACGCAGCAGGCTGTCATCCGATTACAAAGGAGAAAAATTATCAAAGTAAGTCGTTACCGCTGCTTCCTAGATGCAGGGATAATTTATGCAGAAATTCCATGTATTTGATTTGACAGACCATCAAAAGAACTGACACACATCTCGTCAATATTAATTAGTTTCATGCTGTGAGTTGACTAGCGTCATTATTTCACTGCAACTAGGATCACTTTCTTGACAATCAATGAGATGTATACGGACTCAGTGCCGAAACTGATGACTAGAAATTACCTGGGTAAGCTAATTGTCCCAATTAAAGATTAAAATGCAGGGTCCTTGGCTTACCGCATGCGTTGAACTACCAGGACAGGCTGATATCCACATTCTAACTGTCTGGGTGACAGTTTCAGATTGCGATCATAGACTGTTCACCCTCCCTTCATTATAGATGGTAACAAGAGCAAATTAGCAGTCCTTCCCTCACGTTAGGAAAACCAGTCTATAGAGCAGTGATGGTGTGATGCTTTTTCAAAGATGGCACCCTCCACTTTGGCACAGCCTTGGAAACTGAAAAACTGTACCAGTGAGCACTTCATTATGTATTTCCTTCAAAAGTACTTCAAAAGCACAGCTTATTGCACTTCATAGGTAAACGTTGCTGCAGCACATGTAGGAGTTATTGGTGGTTGAAAATCTGATCTTTCAATTTTCAATTTTTGTAACTCTACATGGAGTAAAAGTGCAGGGGTTAAACTTGGCAGAAACTTTCCTTGGCCAATGCTCTTCTATTTAGAACCTGCCATCCACCTTATCTCATGGCAGGCGGACTTCTACGTGTACTTTGTCTGCTTTCTTTGTAATTGCTATGAAGACGGTTTATCATATTCAGCTTTGTTGGATCAAAAATGCATAGTTTCAAATTATTAAGGAGGCATTCGGCAAGCCGTGTGTGAAGTTTGAGCAGAATCGAGCCTCTTTAGGCCGTGGTATGAAAAGTAGAACTCTAGAAAACAGTAAAATGAAAAAAGAGTATTTGAAATTTCTACCAGACATAGCCGCCAACGCTAAAATGGGCATGATGTCGCTAATTTTAACACTTATGATACTTCCTAGGAATTTTGCCTTCGCCCTAAGGAAGGTCCATGTCAATAGACCCCTGAAGGTGTGCTAATCTCAAAAACGGCTCGATGATCCTGTGAGCTTTGGAGTTGCGAGGAGTCCCAAGGAGTATGGAAAAAAGAGCGGAGTCACTGTTTACATGTTATTGAACATTGATTGTAACATTGAACATTGATTGTAACATTGAACATTGATTGTAACATTGAACATTGACAGTAAAGGCTAGGTCCGGTACACGGCGAGGGCTCAAAGGTGTTGGAGGGTATGAGTGCCAGAAAAAGATGAAGAGAAGGTAAACTGTGCTGATACAAAAACAGAAGTCAGGCGCCATTTCACACAAAGAGAGGTTTCAAAGTTTCTAGTTAAGACCGTCTTCTTACAAAGCAACTACAGAGAAATTCATTGCTGGATAAAAAGAGAAACTTCCTGAAATGAAGCTTGTCGTTTCAGAAATACACATATGAAGGACCCTTTGCGTGATGTAGGGAAACAGTGTGCATGTGGGAACGGTATGTAGCAGAAATAATTCTAGCAAAGGAAGCTGCTACAAGCCATGTACGACATGTTAGGACTGCTTGCAAAGATCCCGTCTTAGACTACAGTACATGTATTAGTATTATACATTATAGAAACTAAACTGATGTCTTGTCATCTTTAATGTCCCATTTTTGATTTTCTTTATTTTCTTACTTTTGTTTCTTTCTCTGAAGGATGAGACAGACTCGAAGTTTCTCAAAACTAAAATGCAGCGCATGGAGAAGGCCTACACCAAACAAAGAGACTCACGGCTCAGCGCAAGCAGCGCAGTACCTTTGCTTGAGGAAACTGAGGAGGAATCATTTGTTTGAAAAAAATACCTTACTGCCAAATCCTGATCCAGTTGTCAGGTTGCCCCCGCTGTGTTGCTTTTTGCTGTCTTTTGCCGAGAACTCAAAACATCAATATCTTCTCCTTTATGGTGAAGTTCAAGACAAAACGAAATTTTCAATGTTTTTTTTTCGCCTTTTCATTTCTTTCCTTCTTCATTTTCCTTTTTTTTCATAAAGGCGTTTCTAGATTTTGACTTGCAAGGCCCACTGCTGGTAGTTGTAAACAAGCTTTTCAATTTCTCCCATCCTGATTGTTCTGGAAGCTTGTTTGGTCCATTTGTTCGCTGCTATTCTTTTCTGTCTTTTACTTCCTCCAATTCGAGCTGAGAAAATTGATGGTTGCAATACGCGATTCACATGGTCACTCTGCAATTAGCCGTTTGCAAACTCGTGCGTGTTCTCAGAGGATGATGCTTACTTACTTTTCGAGCTGGTGCGTGTTTCGTCTTAGCGCGGGAAAGGTTATGGCCAAACAGTGATCCATCATAACCATTACTTGCCTGCATCCAAAATAAAATTCCGCTTGCGACTTTCTCAAGAATCCATACTACAGTCATGGGCCACGGACGGGTGGGTAAAGGCCTAGGAGAGCTGGTCTGTGGTCAACAGTCTGCCAGTTGGGGACTTTCCTTCTGACAGGTAAGCTCCGATCGGCCAGAGAGTGGTCACGTGAGCATCGCCGGGAGGGCAGTCAGCCAAACTACAGGGCTGTCAGCCAAACTATAATTTCGTCGAACTTCTTGACTGCCTTATTGCTAAAAACGGCTTTAATTCTTATTTCTGCAGGGACCATCGCTAGGCTCGTCGCAGCCCGGTGTCGATGGTCGTCAGGCTGCTTTTGAATGCTTAGTTGTGCTCGTAGCGCATCCAAGGGTGTTAATATTACAAGCGCTCGCCATCCGAGGATACCAAAATGTACTGGATGTGTCGGAGAAAACGCAGCTACCGTTGCTAACCGGCTTGTGTGTAGGAAAGCCCAGGCTCTTATACCGTTCTAACCAAGAAGAGAGGGATCTAGAAGGGGGAGGGGGTGTTAGGGCGGAGAGAAAGGGTACCAAGAGCACATTTGAAAAATGAAAAGATTAAGTATGTTTTCGTAGCGCCGCATTTTGTCCAGGAACGCCTGACTCCTCGATCTCAGCTAGTGAAGAAATCCTCTAAGTCAACGCTGAGCAGCACCTTGCCTAAAGGTATTGGCTTCAATCTCCACAGCACAGCTTGGATGGTTGCACGCCTATCCTCGGCGCAAGAACAGCGCCTGAAGAAATCGCTGAGCCGTGTGGCGTGACTTACAAGGAGATGGAGGCTGGTGACCTGCACCTGAGTAAATTCCCCGGAGCTGTGGATACCTTCACCAAGGTGATGTTGCTGATGCCGCTCGTTGCCGCACGAGCAAGAGCCGGAACCCGACGAAAGTCCTCCGTTGACTGCGGAGGAAATGTGGTCCCGAGACCAGGGACTGCTGTGGGATGTTCTGTTTTCACAGCACCAGCCTCAGACAGCAGCACCAAGGCGAAAAGAAGCGTGGCGAGCACGTGTCTGGGTAAAAGGCAGCTCGCTGGCGTCTTGGTTTCTGAGCGGAGCTAGCTCTTTCAAGCCCCCAATCCAATGAAAAGGCATTTCTTTCCATTCATCTAATCAGTGTTTGTGCTTCGTGTTTTCAGATTCGAACTCCCGCCTGATTTGAAGCCCTTATACTCTTTTTCACCTTTCCTCACATTCACACGACCCCATTAATCTTCCACTCTCTTCGTGCCCCTTGCTACTTACATTCACACTTCCTGGTACTTAACCACTGCCTGGGAGTTAAGTTATTTCGTCACTCTCTCTTCTTCTTCCTAAACCACTAGCTCATAAAAATTTTAGTGACATGGTACTGAGAGTGTAATACTGCAAAAATCCTTGAAGTATAGATTTTCTGATGTCTTATATTTTTTCCTCAGGTTGTTTTGGCTCTGAAGTCTTTTCCTTCTTCATCTTCTTACGATGGCTTACATTTTTCAACTTTTTCTGGCTCTGGAAATTGTGCTGCTTGTCTACCTTCCCCAGAAACTCAAAGGGGTCTCACCAAAATAGCTGAGCTGAATAATCGTACCACTTCCAGCGAGTGGTACAATATCATCTAGTCAACCTTCTCTGGACAGGCTCATACTCAGATGTCATATCCACATAATTTCACACGTGTTTTCCAACCACTCCGAGAAATGGCATCAGTACTGGTTGGTATTGCATCCATTGGTGGACTTGAACCATCACATTTATGAGCCGCTTTTTGCTTTTGCGCTACGGGTCTACCTTGGCCAACACTTTTCCCTTCCATTCCATCTTTCTCGATTCTCCTTCAAGTCTCCTTTCCAATCTTTCTCCATGTTTCACCAAATCCCATTCTTTCATCTTCCTTTTGATTGGAGTCTGTCCTTGAGTGTGGTTTCTGTGCTCAAGTTGGAGAAATGACTTGACACTGTATATAACCAGCCCCAAGTTGGCCTTCTGGCCATCAAGGAGGTTGCCAAGTTTGTTGTGTGTATTCAGCCGGACTTATCGAAAGGGCAAGAGCACGTCAAAACGTCCACCTTGGTCATGAAATCGTTCTTCTCGAGTAAGTCCCACAAGATCAGAATGCCCTCCATCTTGAAGTGGGAGTATTGCACAAAAGAGTTCCGCTCTGTCAAGTCGATCACAGGGCGAAAGTACCAATCTGCCTTCGGCACAATGAATAGTTCGCTCAAAAGGCGCGTCCCCAAGTTCCGAGGCCACTTGATAGAAGGCACCCTTCTAAAGCAAACTGGTCACCTCCTCGAAAAGGGTGGTTGACTGCTCCCTTGACAGACTGCGAGGACGCGGGGCTTTGGCTGAAATGGTTCCTCCACCAGGTGCAATTATACCCCGTGTACTGGTTGTCACACCCAAGCATCCCCGGTCAGTTTTTTCCAAGCCTTGAAATAGCGTAGCCGCCCGCCCATTGGTCGACTCCAATCGTCGGAGGAGACCTGTACCAGCAGCTCTTGAGACTGAAGTAAGGACTGCTGATCGACTAGGACAGATGGCAAGCTGCTGGCCAGCGCCTTCAGCAAAGATGGTCGGAGTTATTGCTTGATCCCTCGGCCATGGCTGCTGGCATGAGCTGGGTTGTCTTTCCAAGACCTGAGGTGGTCCTGTGGCGGGGCTGGCATGAGCTTCATTGGCTTTCCAGGACAAGACGTGGTCCTGTGGCGGCAGCTGCAGAGTGCTGTTCGGGCGGAGAGGGGGGTGGGGGGGGGATCTTCAACAGCTTCTCCGGAGAAGCTGTTGAAGATCCCCCCCCCACCCCCCTCTCCGCCCGAACAGCACTCTGCAGCTGCCGCCACAGGACCACGTCTTGTCCTGGAAAGCCAATGAAGCTCATGCCAGCCCCGCCACAGGACCACCTCAGGTCTTGGAAAGACAACCCAGCTCATGCCAGCAGCCATGGCCGAGGGATCAAGCAATAACTCCGACCATCTTTGCTGAAGGCGCTGGCCAGCAGCTTGCCATCTGTCCTAGTCGATCAGCAGTCCTTACTTCAGTCTCAAGAGCTGCTGGTACAGGTCTCCTCCGACGATTGGAGTCGACCAATGGGCGGGCGGCTACGCTATTTCAAGGCTTGGAAAAAACTGACCGGGGATGCTTGGGTGTGACAACCAGTACACGGGGTATAATTGCACCTGGTGGAGGAACCATTTCAGCCAAAGCCCCGCGTCCTCGCAGTCTGTCAAGGGAGCAGTCAACCACCCTTTTCGAGGAGGTGACCAGTTTGCTTTAGAAGGGTGCCTTCTATCAAGTGGCCTCGGAACTTGGGGACGCGCCTTTTGAGCGAACTATTCATTGTGCCGAAGGCAGATTGGTACTTTCGCCCTGTGATCGACTTGACAGAGCGGAACTCTTTTGTGCAATACTCCCACTTCAAGATGGAGGGCATTCTGATCTTGTGGGACTTACTCGAGAAGAACGATTTCATGACCAAGGTGGACGTTTTGACGTGCTCTTGCCCTTTCGATAAGTCCGGCTGAATACACACAACAAACTTGGCAACCTCCTTGATGGCCAGAAGGCCAACTTGGGGCTGGTTATATACAGTGTCAAGTCATTTCTCCAACTTGAGCACAGAAACCACACTCAAGGACAGACTCCAATCAAAAGGAAGATGAAAGAATGGGATTTGGTGAAACATGGAGAAAGATTGGAAAGGAGACTTGAAGGAGAATCGAGAAAGATGGAATGGAAGGGAAAAGTGTTGGCCAAGGTAGACCCGTAGCGCAAAAGCAAAAAGCGGCTCATAAATGTGATGGTTCAAGTCCACCAATGGATGCAATACCAACCAGTACTGATGCCATTTCTCGGAGTGGTTGGAAAACACGTGTGAAATTATGTGGATATGACATCTGAGTATGAGCCTGTCCAGAGAAGGTTGACTAGATGATATTGTACCACTCGCTGGAAGTGGTACGATTATTCAGCTCAGCTATTTTGGTGAGACCCCTTTGAGTTTCTGGGGAAGGTAGACAAGCAGCACAATTTCCAGAGCCAGAAAAAGTTGAAAAATGTAAGCCATCGTAAGAAGATGAAGAAGGAAAAGACTTCAGAGCCAAAACAACCTGAGGAAAAAATATAAGACATCAGAAAATCTATACTTCAAGGATTTTTGCAGTATTACACTCTCAGTACCATGTCACTAAAATTTTTATGAGCTAGTGGTTTAGGAAGAAGAAGAGAGAGTGACGAAATAACTTAACTCCCAGGCAGTGGTTAAGTACCAGGAAGTGTGAATGTAAGTAGCAAGGGGCACGAAGAGAGTGGAAGATTAATGGGGTCGTGTGAATGTGAGGAAAGGTGAAAAAGAGTATAAGGGCTTCAAATCAGGCGGGAGTTCGAATCTGAAAACACGAAGCACAAACACTGATTAGATGAATGGAAAGAAATGCCTTTTCATTGGATTGGGGGCTTGAAAGAGCTAGCTCCGCTCAGAAACCAAGACGCCAGCGAGCTGCCTTTTACCCAGACACGTGCTCGCCACGCTTCTTTTCGCCTTGGTGCTGCTGTCTGAGGCTGGTGCTGTGAAAACAGAACATCCCACAGCAGTCCCTGGTCTCGGGACCACATTTCCTCCGCAGTCAACGGAGGACTTTCGTCGGGTTCCGGCTCTTGCTCGTGCGGCAACGAGCGGCATCAGCAACATCACCTTGGTGAAGGTATCCACAGCTCCGGGGAATTTACTCAGGTGCAGGTCACCAGCCTCCATCTCCTTGTAAGTCACGCCACACGGCTCAGCGATTTCTTCAGGCGCTGTTCTTGCGCCGAGGATAGGCGTGCAACCATCCAAGCTGTGCTGTGGAGATTGAAGCCAATACCTTTAGGCAAGGTGCTGCTCAGCGTTGACTTAGAGGATTTCTTCACTAGCTGAGATCGAGGAGTCAGGCGTTCCTGGACAAAATGCGGCGCTACGAAAACATACTTAATCTTTTCATTTTTCAAATGTGCTCTTGGTACCCTTTCTCTCCGCCCTAACACCCCCTCCCCCTTCTAGATCCCTCTCTTCTTGGTTAGAACGGTATAAGAGCCTGGGCTTTCCTACACACAAGCCGGTTAGCAACGGTAGCTGCGTTTTCTCCGACACATCCAGTACATTTTGGTATCCTCGGATGGCGAGCGCTTGTAATATTAACACCCTTGGATGCGCTACGAGCACAACTAAGCATTCAAAAGCAGCCTGACGACCATCGACACCGGGCTGCGACGAGCCTAGCGATGGTCCCTGCAGAAATAAGAATTAAAGCCGTTTTTAGCAATAAGGCAGTCAAGAAGTTCGACGAAATTATAGTTTGGCTGACAGCCCTGTAGTTTGGCTGACTGCCCTCCCGGCGATGCTCACGTGACCACTCTCTGGCCGATCGGAGCTTACCTGTCAGAAGGAAAGTCCCCAACTGGCAGACTGTTGACCACAGACCAGCTCTCCTAGGCCTTTACCCACCCGTCCGTGGCCCATGACTGTAGTATGGATTCTTGAGAAAGTCGCAAGCGGAATTTTATTTTGGATGCAGGCAAGTAATGGTTATGATGGATCACTGTTTGGCCATAACCTTTCCCGCGCTAAGACGAAACACGCACCAGCTCGAAAAGTAAGTAAGCATCATCCTCTGAGAACACGCACGAGTTTGCAAACGGCTAATTGCAGAGTGACCATGTGAATCGCGTATTGCAACCATCAATTTTCTCAGCTCGAATTGGAGGAAGTAAAAGACAGAAAAGAATAGCAGCGAACAAATGGACCAAACAAGCTTCCAGAACAATCAGGATGGGAGAAATTGAAAAGCTTGTTTACAACTACCAGCAGTGGGCCTTGCAAGTCAAAATCTAGAAACGCCTTTATGAAAAAAAAGGAAAATGAAGAAGGAAAGAAATGAAAAGGCGAAAAAAAAACATTGAAAATTTCGTTTTGTCTTGAACTTCACCATAAAGGAGAAGATATTGATGTTTTGAGTTCTCGGCAAAAGACAGCAAAAAGCAACACAGCGGGGGCAACCTGACAACTGGATCAGGATTTGGCAGTAAGGTATTTTTTTCAAACAAATGATTCCTCCTCAGTTTCCTCAAGCAAAGGTACTGCGCTGCTTGCGCTGAGCCGTGAGTCTCTTTGTTTGGTGTAGGCCTTCTCCATGCGCTGCATTTTAGTTTTGAGAAACTTCGAGTCTGTCTCATCCTTCAGAGAAAGAAACAAAAGTAAGAAAATAAAGAAAATCAAAAATGGGACATTAAAGATGACAAGACATCAGTTTAGTTTCTATAATGTATAATACTAATACATGTACTGTAGTCTAAGACGGGATCTTTGCAAGCAGTCCTAACATGTCGTACATGGCTTGTAGCAGCTTCCTTTGCTAGAATTATTTCTGCTACATACCGTTCCCACATGCACACTGTTTCCCTACATCACGCAAAGGGTCCTTCATATGTGTATTTCTGAAACGACAAGCTTCATTTCAGGAAGTTTCTCTTTTTATCCAGCAATGAATTTCTCTGTAGTTGCTTTGTAAGAAGACGGTCTTAACTAGAAACTTTGAAACCTCTCTTTGTGTGAAATGGCGCCTGACTTCTGTTTTTGTATCAGCACAGTTTACCTTCTCTTCATCTTTTTCTGGCACTCATACCCTCCAACACCTTTGAGCCCTCGCCGTGTACCGGACCTAGCCTTTACTGTCAATGTTCAATGTTACAATCAATGTTCAATGTTACAATCAATGTTCAATGTTACAATCAATGTTCAATAACATGTAAACAGTGACTCCGCTCTTTTTTCCATACTCCTTGGGACTCCTCGCAACTCCAAAGCTCACAGGATCATCGAGCCGTTTTTGAGATTAGCACACCTTCAGGGGTCTATTGACATGGACCTTCCTTAGGGCGAAGGCAAAATTCCTAGGAAGTATCATAAGTGTTAAAATTAGCGACATCATGCCCATTTTAGCGTTGGCGGCTATGTCTGGTAGAAATTTCAAATACTCTTTTTTCATTTTACTGTTTTCTAGAGTTCTACTTTTCATACCACGGCCTAAAGAGGCTCGATTCTGCTCAAACTTCACACACGGCTTGCCGAATGCCTCCTTAATAATTTGAAACTATGCATTTTTGATCCAACAAAGCTGAATATGATAAACCGTCTTCATAGCAATTACAAAGAAAGCAGACAAAGTACACGTAGAAGTCCGCCTGCCATGAGATAAGGTGGATGGCAGGTTCTAAATAGAAGAGCATTGGCCAAGGAAAGTTTCTGCCAAGTTTAACCCCTGCACTTTTACTCCATGTAGAGTTACAAAAATTGAAAATTGAAAGATCAGATTTTCAACCACCAATAACTCCTACATGTGCTGCAGCAACGTTTACCTATGAAGTGCAATAAGCTGTGCTTTTGAAGTACTTTTGAAGGAAATACATAATGAAGTGCTCACTGGTACAGTTTTTCAGTTTCCAAGGCTGTGCCAAAGTGGAGGGTGCCATCTTTGAAAAAGCATCACACCATCACTGCTCTATAGACTGGTTTTCCTAACGTGAGGGAAGGACTGCTAATTTGCTCTTGTTACCATCTATAATGAAGGGAGGGTGAACAGTCTATGATCGCAATCTGAAACTGTCACCCAGACAGTTAGAATGTGGATATCAGCCTGTCCTGGTAGTTCAACGCATGCGGTAAGCCAAGGACCCTGCATTTTAATCTTTAATTGGGACAATTAGCTTACCCAGGTAATTTCTAGTCATCAGTTTCGGCACTGAGTCCGTATACATCTCATTGATTGTCAAGAAAGTGATCCTAGTTGCAGTGAAATAATGACGCTAGTCAACTCACAGCATGAAACTAATTAATATTGACGAGATGTGTGTCAGTTCTTTTGATGGTCTGTCAAATCAAATACATGGAATTTCTGCATAAATTATCCCTGCATCTAGGAAGCAGCGGTAACGACTTACTTTGATAATTTTTCTCCTTTGTAATCGGATGACAGCCTGCTGCGTTTTGATGACAATGTACAAGCGTAAGATGATGAATCTGAGAGAAAGACAATGAAACGGAAAGTAGAAATCTTGGCAACTTCTCCAATTAAGGGTGATGATATTGAATAAGAGACCAACCGCCACAATGTAAATCTCTTAATGCCAATACCCGAACACGCTGATTGGGAGGTCTAATGTATGAAGGCAAATACCCGAACACACTGATTGGGAGGTCCAATGTATGAAGGCCAATACCCGAACACGCTGATTGGGAGGTCTAATGTATGAAGGCCAATACCTGAACACGCTGATTGGGAGGTCCAATGTATGAAGGCCAATACCTGAACACGCTGATTGGGAGGTCCAATGTATGAAGGCCAATAC
>JAOWAR010151953.1:0-11215 GCA_028571005.1 Clathrina lutea
CGATGCGCCAAAGATGGAGGAGTTCCCTTTCCAGGCTGCTATCGCCGCTTGGCACGGGAAAGTGGCCAGGAGGACGATGACGACATATGCCACCCCGAGGGAGCAGCAGGCAATGGAGCAGGCAATGGAGGAGGCAATGGAGCAGGCAATGGAGGAGGCAATGGAGCAGGCAGCAGGCCCACCTGCACGTCATCAGCTGCAGCAGGCTGTCCAGCCCATGCTGCAAATGATGCCACCTCACCTCGCCGAGCAGCTATCGTACTGCTATCGTACTTCGTGCAGCAACAGACGGGCACAGTGCCACTTGTAGCTGGATCTGCAGGAACTGTCTCAGCAACGACGGAGTGACACTTCGCCGAGTGTACCTTGTTGGCTGTGATCTTCAGGTCGTACACTGAACCCCGCTCCCGCTTGAGTGTCGGTTTATCCTAGCATTTTTTTGCCAGCTGTGTTCTGTGTACGATTTGTTGTAGTGCTGGCGGTAGTGCTATGATGGGTAGAACTGGTATTTGGCTGTTTGCCTGTGCATTGTGAGGGTGCCCAAGTGGTGTAAAATAAATACTGACTGCTTCGGTGTGTTCTTGTGATGATATTCGGGGCAACGCTGGTAATGTCCAGCCACTGTGACGGGTACACTGATTAAGTAGCCTTTTCTCAGTTTTCTAGCCAAGACAGTGCATGTGTACCTGGTTGGCCCTGGCGTACCAGGTCAGGGGTTACCCGGTAGAGCAAAATTCCTAGCTACATCACTGCGACTGTGTCAGTGAGCAATTTAACCCAATTGTGGTTCGAAACCTGCTTGAGGAGCTCGAGATCGTCTCTCACAGAAAGCGAACTTTCTTCTTCGTGTTGTGGAATAGAATAATAATAAAAATAAATTAAAAAAAAAAAGCAGGGAACAACCAAACAAACGTTGGGAAAATGCTGAATGAAACGTGCCTGCCTGTATGCAGCTCGGCCGGAGAGCCCAAATTCTCTCCGAACAAAGTAGGTCTCACCTTGATTGCTGAAAATTGGCCATTTCTAACAACAACAACAAAAAAAAAGAAAGGTTCCGCCTCCATGGAAAACAGACCCGAATTGATGAATGATAACCACACAGTTTGATGGCGATCTTGAACTTGGACAAGCGGCGATAGAAAAACTTCAATCGCGTGCCTCACACCCTCTAATCTGAGTTGCAATTTCATCGCACCCGGCACGTGGGATTGAGTTCAATCGCTGTCGTGTGCGTCGGCGGGCGGCGATAGTCACTGTCGCCCTCGCGCCCACGTGTCTTGCAACTTTCAATTTTCATGACAGGGGCGGTTCTCAGCGCTAGCGTGCCCGCTGATCATGATGCGCCAGACACCCGAAACACTTTGCTAGCTGTTACCAGAGGCCTTCCTAGGCCTGGAGTTGGTATGCATTGAAGACTCAAGAAGACGCCACGTCCACATCGCACTAGTTTCATCAGCACGACTTGTTGGTCAAGCAGCGGGAAAAACGTCATGATCGGAGTCTCATGCATGATGGGCCACTTGACAGGCACGAGAGCATGACGGTATTGAGTCTTGCCGGCACTAAACGCCACGCTCCATTGATGAGTATCTCCCCGTCCCCAGTCGGTTCCTGCTTTTAGTTTGGCCTTCGATTGCACGGCCCTGAGTTCCCTGTCAGGTGCAGTCTTTCGCTTCCCAAGCCCCTGCAGTAGAACCGTGCGTCACTGCACTAGCTTTACACCAGTCAATAACTCCGACGTCTTGGGCACGATGAGTAACGTTCAAGGCCAGTTCGGCGTAGCGCTATTCGGGTGCGGGCGCGCGGGCACGATCCACTTCTACAACGTCATCCGCCACCGTCGACTCGCTCTGCGCTGGCTCGTCGAGATCGAGGCGGGACGGGCGAGTGCCGACAAGCTGGTAGCGGAAAACTTCTTGGCGGGCGTGACGACGGTGACGACGTGGGAAAAGAGCGACGAGCTGTTCGCCGACGCGCGCGTCCACTTCGTCATCGTCACGACACCGACACGCGAGCACGAGAAGGTGGTGCGTCGAGCGCTGCAGGCTGGCAAGGCAGTCTTCTGCGAGAAGCCCATCGCGTTCACGCTCGACGCCACTGAAGCCTTGTATTCGGAGGCCAGGCGGTTGTCGTTGCCTCTCTACTGCTGCTTCCAGCGACGTTTCGACCCCGGCTTTAGCAGCCTGCGCGACAAGGTCAAAGAAGGTAAATGTTTTACTGCATTTCACCTAGCTAGTATTTTTGTCTTTTGTTGTTGTTGTTCATTTTTCCCCCTCACCCGCTGTGCTGGCATTCAACTGAGTCATATCGTTGCCTGTAGTTTGGGGTAGTACGTGAACTCCCCTGTTATCATGGTTATTATGTACATGTATTGGTATGATGATACCATACACACCACACACCACCCTGCCAGCCAGCCATATTAATTTTGTAAATGGAAACAAACTTTTCTCAAACTGGCTGAAAGAAAAACAAAATGACATCAGGTGTTGCCATAGGTACCATTTCTCATGAGCGGTGTTGCTGGCCAATGATGCTACACCCAAGACTTTGAACTAAAATTTTAGGAGAAAGAGAAGCAGACTTTCCTAAGAGTCTTCCTTGTGTTCCCACCGAAAACAGAAACGTGTTTGGACGGCCATGCCTGTTCATGGGGGGGAAGTGACGCCTTTAGACCACCATGCGCTACGTTTGGAAAAGTCTGTGCTGCGTGCCACTATCCAAAGAAGATGCATACTAAATCAGTGCTGAAACAAAAGTCAAAAGATCAAATGTTTTCGATTATTTCCAAAAGAATGAATATTCAAAGGGAAAAGCAAGTGATCGACTGTTCAATACAGCATGAGGTCGATGAGCATGCACTGCTATGTATGTTGTATTTTCTTCAGTATGTGCACAGCACATGCTGAGACACCCACATTGAAGGGCCACACATTGACGCACAGTCCGGCTAGCCAAACAAACTGCGCAATAGATGATACTGAGACTGTTTTGTTTTTTTTCACCAGTAGTTATGTTAACAAAAAAAATGCAAGCCGGTAGATTGCTCTGAGCAATTCACACCGGGATTTCCACTCAGCTAGGCGCCGTTTCGTTGCAGGTTTGAGTCCGGTCTGTGCCAATCGGGAATGCAGAAAATAAATATGTTTGATGGTTCAATTTCTTCTCGGAGATTTTCTGTTTCAAAGAAATGCAAGCTGTGCGCTCTTATGCCGAGTATCATCGTTTTCTCTCTCTCATTCTCTCTCTCTCTGTCTCATTCTCTCTCTCTCTCTCTCTCTGAGAACTCTGTCATGTTCACAAGAGTTGGTAGGATTTCATTTCAAGTTGTCATGTTGCATATTTGAATCCATTTTGATTTCTGCGGCAATGTGCACCACAGTTAATGATCGGAAGGAGGGTAGAATATTTTGTTTTTTTGCAAGATTGGTATTCGATAGAATGTTCGTTTGTGAAAGTATATTCTCACCTCAGTGGCCAAACGCAGGTGAGGAGGTGGCACCGGCCAACCACGTGCGACTTTGTTTTAGCACTGATGCCGGCCAAAAAGTGTTGGGTTTTTTTTCCGAAAATCACTGCATAAGCAGGGCGATGCACTACTACCGTGGTAATGGTGTGAACACGCACACACGTACATATCCATGTGACTCCAAGTTGCTGCCATAGGAGTCACCAAAAGTCACCTGGGACAATGCATTCATGTACAATATGGTAGCATTTGTGTTTCAACTTTGTAACGGTGTAGCCTCTTGCACGTGACTTTGACTGTACTTTGCTCATCGACCGGGTGTGAGCAAAGTTGGGCTGCTGTCAGCAATGGTCTAGCACTCACACACGTGCAAGTTGAAAGAAGAAAAAAAAAGGAGAACATTTAGCTTGCGGATGACATTTCTGTGATGGCGTGACATGTGCAGGCGACATTCTTTGACATTAGTACATGTATATGCTACACACACACACACACACACACACACACACACACACACACACACACACACACACACACACACACACACACACACACATGCACATGACATGCACCCTGGCCATGCAGTCAATTCCTGGTTGTTTTGAAGCCGAGAAATTTCTTGGTGATCAGAGTTACATGCGAGAGGCTGTAGAAAGACAAATAAAGGTATCACTTTCCGTGAAATAACTTTGGCAATGATGTAACCTTGGCAACGACGGAGACTGTTCTGTGTTTTGGTTCAATCGCCTATGCAAGGTGAAAAAAGAAATAGGCTGATAATATCGCTGGCCCTATCTTGTGTCGGTGTGCAAATCTTCATGTAGCCAGTTTGTTCTCTGTCTGTCAGTTTCCATTTCAGGATTCCTTATCATCTGTACTCTTGTTGACTTGCCACCCGGAGGTCAAGACTCGATTGGCTGTGACACATCTCCTGTTTCCTCTCTGTGACCTGCAGGTGTGATTGGCCGACTGCATATGGTGACGTCATTTAGTCGTGACTCCCCCCTGCCCTCTCTGGACTACCTCAGGACGTCTGGTGGCATTTTTCATGATTGTGGCGTTCATGACATTGACATGATGTGCTGGGTAGTTGGCGAGGCTCCAGCGTCTGCCTTTGTTCGAACAGCTGTTCACAAAAAGGAAATTGGCGAGTTTGGTGATGTGGACACAGCTGCGATCATTCTTACCTTCCCCAGCGGTGTAATTGGCACCATTCATCTGTCACGACATTCCAAGTTTTATGACCAGCGGCTTGAGGCTCATGGCGATGAGGGTGTTCTCAGTTGCAGTAACCCGCCAACAACCTCAGTGAGTGAAAGACTTGTCAGGAAGTGACATGCCGTGTGAAGTGGTTCGTTTGGTAGAGAGTTTTTTTTTTTCTTTTATCTCTCTTGCCTGTCTGAAAGATACTAAAGCCAAGAACACTCACTTATTTGCCAAGAGGCAATCACATTCAAGACTTACTGTCGTGAGTGTGAATGTCCGCTGACATTCGACTGCAAGTCGTGGTGGTCAGACAATTGTCAAGCAAAGATTGTCAGAATGACTAAGAGCTAGTTAGCTCCTGCTAAGGAACTTGAAGAGAAGTTGAAGAGCTTCATCAATGACTCCCAGCTGGTAGAATGTCGACGTTGCTACAAATTGTTACTTTTGCTGTTTCACAGGGTCTGCACGGTTCCTGGAATTCCTAGAAAATCCTGGAATTGAAAGATTACCCTGGAAAGCCCTGGAAAGTCCTGGAAAACCAATGATACGTCCTGGAATATCCTGGACTAACCGGTCTAGCAAACTGATACCAGCCTTCTTCAGAGTGTTCGGTAGGGTAGACTTGGCTGTGGCACCAGGTCCGAACGCAGGTCCGCGGTGCCATACAAATGCCAGCAACATTGTATACGGGGCATTTATAATGCTACTCTGAATGGGGTCGTGTGCCGTGGCCTCGTGGGCTACTGAAATGCGTCAGAGTATGGATGTGCATGATTGTACAATTTACTGCCCACACAACTGACCGCACGGTGAAAAACTTTGAGCATCGAGCGTTCACCTTTTCAGGGTTGCTTTGAGCGTTGGATGCGCTGGTAGCCGATCCGGTTCACTGTATCTTTGACCAGATATTCGTTGACCATGGCGCGTGGGCTGTTGGTCCGTGCACGCGACATGCAGCTGCGCTGCTCTCGCAAGTGGATGCATTGTGACCAAATGGTTGGCCGAAGCCGGCACATTTTCGCATGCCGGTCGACAAAAATTTGAAACATTGTACATGTTGAGCAGCCACGGGTCAGGAGTAGAAGACTTGGTGTAGCTGGGCAGAAAGATATAGGTCTACACAGATCTCTACCATGAATAGATTACGCTAAGGTGTACAAGATCTAGTCACCGGTCGGCGTCAACTTTGAATGTCTGACCGATATGGTGGTGTCAAACAGAAAGTTCAGAGACTAACAATGTTAACAACCTGTCTTTCAATTCAGCTGTGGATGAGAGGATGCCCAAGGGGAAGTTTACGTTTAGCGACAAGTGGCTGGAAGTTCACACTTGGCTAGAACGATGCCCTAGCGACAAGTCGTCTGCCAGATGCGAGCGAGTGCTTTGTAGATTTAACTGTGAAGAAGAGATCAGTGGGATGGAGAAGATCCTGGAAAACCCTGGAAAAGCAACAAAAAATGTCCGGGAAACTCCTGGAAATGGCAACTGAAAAAAGAGTGTGGACCCTGTTTCACTTGTCTCATCAGTTGTCTTCTCCTATTTTCTCTCCCTGCCTCTCTCTCTCTCTCTTTCTCTCTCTCGCTCTCTCTCCGCTCTCTGTGCTCACTGTCCTCTCCAGCTTGAGTTTGGCGATGCGGCCGGCCTGCACACTGCACCTCTGCAATACTCTTTCCCACAGCGTTACAGAGTTGCGTACGCAGCTGAGCTCGACCACTTTGTGTCCGTCTTAGCAAAGGAAGAGTCGAACCTGATGATCACATGTGAGGACACCCTCCTTGCAAGCCGTGTGGCATCTGCCTGCGATCAGTCGTTCAAAAGTGGACAGCCAGTCTCGCTGCAATAACTCCTCTGTCTATGACTTAGGCACTTTCTTCTTTTTCATTATATTTTCATTTTACATATCGTATAATTTATATGATATATGTATACCTAGACTAGTTCCCTTAAATGGTAATTTATCTTCAAACAATTCTGAGATGAATGTTGCAATCTGTGTTTTGTTTTATTGAGAACATAAGATTTAGTCTTAGATCATTTTTGTCACTTGTATGTTGAGTACTGATTGTTATCCTATGTCTGGGACAATTGCACCCTGTTGAGAGAGGAAGGAAAAATATCGATGGGTTGAACAAACGAAAGAAAGAAGTAAGCAAAGACCAGAATGTTCAAGCTGGCTGGCTGTCTTGCACGGTCTAAAATGGGTTTTTTTTTCTTTTTCCCAAAATCATCTGTTTGCATTCACTCTCATGGCCGGGAAGTGAGCACACAGCCTTTTGTCTTCTGCCTGTCATTTGGATATGCACTGGCAAACTAAATGGCATCAGTGCAAGCCCCAGCTTTTGCCGATCGTTGGTTAAGTATTGCCGCATAAAGCGCAACGTGCAGTGTACATGTGACACTTCACAATTGCTATTTGTTTGGAATTCTCCTTTTTCATAAACCCAACAGAGATCCGTTTAATGAAGTGCACACGTAAGCAATCCATTTCCTACTACTAAGGGGTGTTGCGTAAAAACTTGTACAACTTTAATGGGCTTCAATATCTAGGAAACTCATCATTTAGTTGATTGCAATAGACTGATATACGAAGCCTGATAGTTTTTGTACATGATGGTTTATTTATAAAGCAGAAAGGACTCCGTTGCCGGCCGCTTTCCTAATCTTTGTCTTAGGTCCCCGAATAAGGTGTGTAAAAGGGCCCAGGTCCTTTGCACACCTGCGGATCCTCCTCTTCAGCTGTGCAGTGCTTTTTGCCTCCCAGCCCCCAGCATACACCGCCTGCTTCAAAAGACCCCAAAAGTGCTCCACTGGGCACAGTTGCGGAACGTTAGGAGGGTTGCACTCCTTTGGCACGAATGGTATGTGAAGCTCTTTGAGCAGCTCCAATGTGGCTCGGGCGTAATGCAATGATGCCAAGTCCGGCCGAAACACGTAGTCACCATCAGAATGGTGTTTCTCAATGAATGGCACCAGGCACTTGTTTCGGTACACTTAACCATTGATGGCTCCCTTGCTTTCATGAAAATAGAGGTCTAACACGCTCTTCTCACTGATGGCTGCCCACACGAGCACTTTTCCACAGGGAACTTTTTTTTGCAAGTGTACTTCACACTTGGTGGAGTGTTTTCCTTGTTCGGGGTATAGTATCCAGTGTTCCCAGGCATCTGATCGCCCTTCAAGCTAAAATAGCTCTCGTCATCCATCACCACCATTGCCGTGGACCTTGCTGGAAAAATATCACAGTTCAGGTTGCGACACCGGACTGTCTGAGCCTTGGCTTGGTCAGTTGATGCTGCAGGGACTTTAACTTTCTAGTGGTAAGAAGCACCCTCCTCAGATCCTGCACACAGTTGAGGCAGCCACGTCAAATTTCAATGGTAGGTATCTACAACTATGGTGGTAAGTATCATGATCTGCTGCTGTGATGGTAGGTATCTACTACTCTGATGGTAGGTATCTATTACTATGATGGTAGGTATCTACTACTGTCATGGTAGGTATCTACTACTGTGATGGTAGGTATCTACTACTGTCATGGTAGGTATCTACTACTGTGATGGTAGGTATCTACTACTGTGATGGTAGGTATCTACTACTGTGATGGTAGGTATCTACTACTATGATGGTAGGTATCTACTACTATGATGGTAGGTATATTGTACAGTCTTGCAACAACCAGGTGCCCATGCACCTCAAACTGAGCAAGCAGACCATGGACCGAGCTCGATCCTTCAAGTGGTTCCTGTCGCAGGTTGCCATGCTCTAACTCAGAATCAGGCTTGGTGAGACATGCAAAAAAAATCTGCAGAGAGTGCCCTTCACTGGCAGGATCAGTGCAGGCACAACTGTAGGCTGCGACCGCTTACAGCCACTTTCACATAGCTATATGCTGAAGAATGCACTTGTGGACACCATTTAAACTGTTTCTGATTTTTTTGCACATCCTTTTGATTCGCACAGCCAGAGACCTTTCCACACAGGGCTGTGATTATTGTCATAACACGCAAAAAAGTGAGCAGAAACGTTCAGGTGGGAGCACATGCAGGGTGCTATGCAAGTCACGGGCAGCTGGGTGTTATGCTCCCAAACCGTGGCAGTAGACAAGTACAACTGATTCAATGCAGCTCGATCTGAACGGAGCGCTTTGACCGTTGGCCCCGGTCCCTCGGCATATGTTGAATTGTGTCTGCATGCGTGGTGGAGGAGCTGACTCATAGTGGGTTTGTAGGGCATTGCCTACCCATTTAGAATGCATGAGCCATGCATCAGCGCAATCGATGTGTGACTAAACCACCCGCAAAGGCTGTCTGGCCAATGAAATACTTTCAACATTGTGAATGGCCAAGTGTTCAGAGCTTGAAGAAAACTGCATTGAAATCGGCTGTAGGCCCTTAAGACATTTGGTAGGTGTGTCATCGACCCATGGAGGCATCTCATCACCTACTTTAAATTCTAAAGACCATGCAATAGGTCCTTAGTGCAAGATTAATTTAATTCTAGCAGTTTGCGCTATGTCAACAGCGCCAGCCACAAGCCTTCATCAAGCCACATCGAGGCAAGCTGCCTAGCTGCCCAGCAAAGCAGTGATTAGACTTTCCTCACACCCGTTCTTCTGTCAGCACAACACCAAAACCCCAATGAATGAAAAAACATGTCCTAAAGCACATGTTGTCATGGCAATGGGCACTTGAAAATCTTGCCTCAGGCCCAAGAGGTCATTTGAAAGAGGGGCCAGCTGTTGTCAGCAACTGCTACATCACAAGAAGTCAAATACTGATAAATTACCTAAAAATCAAAAAAAAAAAAAAAAAAAAAAAAGTTCTGTGCCATTGGTTGTTATTTCTTCAGTTTTTCATTCCCTCAAAGAAGAAAAGATTTTGAGGCCAAACCTTTCATTTCTTTTTTCACTTGTTAGGGTATCGGCATAAAAAATATGGAAATGTGCATAAAGTTTGCTTGATATGTTCTTGTCTTAGGAAGCGGCTGACAAATCACCGAGGCTGCTCTTTACTCTGACGCTCCTCTGCCAACTTGTCCAAAGCAAATTGGAACCGCTCTTCCTCGGCTCGAAGCGCTTGACACCGCTCTTCCAGGTTGTCTCTCTTCGCCATGCCAAAGGACTCACCATTGTGAGATATAAATGAGTGAGTGTACGTGCCGAGCTCTTCACGCATCAAGAGCCGTAAAGAGGCGAGGCGCTCCAAAAAGTCGGCGCCTGCCAGCTTCAGCTTGCGCTCTAGCCTGGACACTCTCCGCTCAGCTGCTCGGTCCTGATCTATACCGACCTTGTCACTAAACCTATAGATGGTGAACACGCTAAACACCAGGAACATGGACTCTATCAAATTCAGCGTGAAATTAGTCTGGGCAAGAAACGCCGCCTGCACACCCGGATGAAAGATCCCACAGTGTATGAAGAAAAAGGCGGACACCAAAAGCAGCAGTCTCGAGTTGCGTTTGAACTCGTAATGCTCATCCGCTAGAACAAGGCCTTTTGCCATCAAGAAGCGGCGCTCGTCAGCAGGCAGGACCAGAAGGCGGCGAGCCGCATAGCCGTTCAATGTATCAAACTCGAAATTCACGTCCCCGATCCGCAGCGGGCTCATTCTATTCTCTCTCCTCTCCTTCACTGGCTTGAAGAATATCCGCGGAAGGACCACGGTGGCGCCGTCTGGCAGGTACTTGCTGCCGTACGTGTACGGCTCAGAAAACTTGTGAAACCATTCAGAAGGGCCATCGCGACTGATCATCAGGTTAATGTTGGCCTTTTCCAAGCCAAGGTCTTCCTTCAGCTCGTTGAATTCAGCCAAAAGTTCCTTAGACGGACGCATGTAAGGCTTGGGGCCATCACTGAACGCCTGCGGATAGATTCCTCTGCGAACTCCCCAAAGTACACCCCCAATCGCCAAACCGGCACAAACCGTAAGAGCTGGCCCGTTGAGGGCGTACATCTTGAAAGGACCCCAGAAGGAGCGCCATACCAGCCTCCAGTAGGATTGCGAAGCCCACTCCTCGTCCTTCGAGGCCAATTTCACAGTAGTCCATACTCGGCTAGCTAGACTTGTGTGCGCTTGCGGCACATCCTCTCGATACTTAAAGTGGGTGGTCAACGGGTTCAACCCATATCTTGGCTTTCGGTGAGCCATCCTCGCGAAATGAACAGCCTGTCAAATTCAAGTAGCCTTGATTATCTCAACTCCGACAAACCTCCAAACCTCGAAAGAAAAAAGTCATGATCAAGCCCCAGCATCAAGCAAGACAGGTCCTCCACTCTCTGTTGTAAGCCTCAGTTGATCTTCTTTTCTGCCGAGCTCACCACGATGTGACCTACATGTACATAATATGTAGTCTACGAAGCGTCTACTCATGTACGTATATAGTGCGATCGCCTGAGCTGCAGCGCCATTTTTCCTTTATCACCATGGCTGCACAAACTGGACGCACCCGAGCCGATCTAGCCTCGTGCCAGGCCCCTCCTCTTATCGTTATGGTGACGGCGAGGCTAATCCTCGCCGTCACCATAACGATAAGAGGATGGGC
>JAOWAR010151975.1:0-11213 GCA_028571005.1 Clathrina lutea
AGCAATTTTGCAAGACCAAGCTTGACAAAAGTGCAGTCAGCCAGCGAGACATTCAGCGCGTTTTTCGCCTGGTGGAGTTTCTTTATGGCTTTCTACCATCAAGGCAGCAACAAGAAAATGTTGGCGCTCACCGGCGTCTTCAGCAGAGCATCTACCTGGCAGTGGCCATTGTCTACTATTTTCGCCTTCCATCAGAGCACAGCAACAAGTCTTTCTGCAGAAATCACTTTGAGGATTGTATGAATCAAAATAGCGCTCGTGATTTCAAAGAAGAGGTGCAGAAAGGAATTAATTGTGTCATCACACGCCAGCACTTCTTCATACCCAGTGACATCGCCTTGAACCAAGCCTTGAAGGAGAACATGTTTGCTCAGCTCGCTTGCATTCAGGCAGCTGTGCCTGTCGGCATAATTGGTGTTCCGGGGTCTTCAAAGACACTCAGTTTCCACATTCTGCGCAACAACCTCTGTGGAAAGCAGTCGATGACAAAATTTTGCCAGAAATTGAATGCCATTGACAGCTTCTTCTACCAGTGCTCAGAGCACTCAACAGCCAATGAGATCAAGGCGGTTTTTGAAAAGGCAATCGAGCGCCAGCATGTGTACAATGAAGCTGATTCTAGCTTGGCAAGAACAACAGAACACATTCAGCGCACTAGGTGTGTGGTGTTCTTAGATGAGGCCGGCCTTGCCATGGAAGACCACAAGAAGATGGTGCTGAAGGTTCTCCACCAGTACTTGGATGAATGCAAGGTATCTTTTGTAGCGCTCTCCAACCAACATTTCGACTCAGCCAACGAAAACCGAATGGTCATCATTTTGCGGTCAATGGCCACGCACGACGACCTCTGTACTCTTGCCCTTGGGTGTCTCGGCAGGAAAGTCTTGGAAAGGAATGACCCAACCAGCTGCCTGGTGAAAGGCCTCTGTCGAGGATTTCTCAACATTCTCGAGGTTAAGGAATTTAAGAAACTGTTCCATTACCGAGACTTGATCTACACAATTCGGCATTTGCATCGCAACCAGCTGACCATGAGCGAGCATGGACAGAACCTTCATGCTAACCCTGTCCTCTTGCTGCATGCATTGGAAGAAAACTTCAATGGCATAGAAGAAGATCGTTTTCATGAACTGGTGTCCACTGTATTCAAAGCAGTTCGGGAGGAACTAAGTCGAGCTAGTGTTTCAATTACCTTCTTCTTGCCAGAGAGTGAATTCCGTGGTATCTTTGACGTTGTGCGTTGTGCCTTGCAAGGTCACCAAGGCAACACACACACCGAAATCAGCAAGCAGATTATTGGCACTGGTCACCGCCTTGCCCCACGCTTCAAGCTGATTATTGATCCAACTGAGGATTACTCTGCTGTCCGCCTTCTTCAAGAGGTTGGTTTAATCGCTCCTTCCAACTCACGTGTTTTCTGCATGAGCAGCTTACCAGATGACTTGTCTGATATCCATAATGCTGAGACCGTCTCTCGCATCCGTTTCACATTGGAGAAGCCCTTGACAGCAGTTCTTGTGAGGACATCCAGGATTCATGGCAGCCTATTTTACCTGCTGAACCAAAACTACAGGATCCTTCAAACCTTCAATGAGTCGGAGAGTGGCACAGAAGCAGACAGCACAAGCAGACAGCAAGTGTTTGCTAACATTGCTGTCGGCTCAATGACATACCCATGTCCTGTGAACCCTGACTTTCGATGTGTGGTGTTTGTTCGCCAAAGTGACTTGCACAAGACGCCAGCTCCGTTTCTCAGTCGCTTCGAAAAGTACCTCCTGTCTGTGAAGGACTTCTTCAAGTTTCGTTTGTCATCACTGTCTCCAGAGAACCGACACATTGTGACGTTGGCGTTTAAGCAGTGCCAGAAGTTCATTGAATGCCTTGGAGTGAAGTCCTTCTATGGATATCACAAAGATACAACCCTGGCTTCATTGTTTCTTTCGCACTTCAAGGAAGGCACACCAGGCTTAAATGCAGCATTCCAGTGTTACAGCCATTATACTGGAAAATTGGAAGATTCTGGTTGCATGGCTGGCTGCGACACATTACAGAAGACTGTACGAAGTCTTTGCACTGAACTCCTGCAACTTGTTCCGCCCGAAGTCTTTCTGGAAAAGCTCAGCAGCGGTGTTTTTCAAGAGTCAGATATTTACTCCAACATCTACTTCAACATCCTTGAACATTTCAGCTTGTCACGCCTTCTGGAGTCTGCTTTGAGCTCTGGAGAGGGAGAAGGCATAGACAAAGCTCTCGTCTGTCAGCAGCCGACAAGAAAACTTCTAATCTTCACAAGATCATGTGCAGAACTTCAGAATATTGCCGACACACCTACCAGGCTGCTCGATGAAGCAGTAGCAGACAAGGTGTTAGTGGAGGACGCTGGTCGCTATTCCAGGAAGAGAGATGTAGAGGCATTCCTAGTGAGGTTCTCAGAAGCACGAGACAAGCGAGGCTGTGTGCTCTGTGCAGATACAACGAAAGTACAGGACCTGCTGATCTTCCATCAGCTGATCAGTGACATCGAAGCCAAGAACAAAGTCCTTGTGCTGCTGCTCCACTTTCCTCCAGGTCAAATGCATGGTCCAGCGGTGTTCACGTCCTCCTTCCTGCATGGCTGGAACTGTGTCTTCCTCGACACAGTCACCAGCAATGGCTACATGTTTGATCCACGCCTTCTGGCGCCATCTTTGATTCACACAGCTCAAGCACCTGATCAAAGTGCTCATGCAACAGAGGCTGCTCCGACTGACAACACTGAACACCCTGCGGAGATCTCTCAGAAGGCTCAGCACCAAGACAGTGGTGGGCTGGAAACAGTTCTCAGCCACAGTTTGCAGAACCTCGCCCACACAATGACTCAGAAGTTCTGCAGTTCTCTAGCAATAACACATTCTAAGGGTTTTGTACGTGACAGTTCGGAGACTGCAAAGTTCTACCATCCTCAGACAACTGCTAACCAAAGAGCTGATTTGCTCAAAGCATTACTTCGCCGACATCCGTCAATTCTGAACCATGTCAAGCAGCTGTCCTCATCACGACTTGATAGCCACTCCTTGGCAGCTGAGCTTGTGAAGCGAAAACTAACATGTGGTCTGGCCAATGAATTGGAGCGTTATGTTCGAACTCAGTTGCAGTGGGCATTCTCTTATGTCATGACAGTCTGCTGCAACTACGGAGGCTTGGTGCCATTGATGAGCTGTGAGCCTCACATCATCGAGCACCTTGTACAGCTTATCCCTCCTCCGAACACTCAGCAGGTTGAGAGGCAAACATGGAGCCTCAAAGGTCCACGCAGGGCTATCCCAAAGACACCACTGCTGCCGTTGGTGGCACAGAAAATGAATGAACTTGCATATGAACTGAACTTTCAACATTCGGAAGACCTTCAGCAGCTTCATCAAGCAGTCATAAGTAATCAAGTCTTTGGTCGAATTCTGAACAGCCATGGGACAGAGACATTTCAGATCGGCTACTGTCGCGACCATGTCATCACTGCTCTTATGCCACAGACTGGAGCACTCAGCGAAGGCGATTTGAAGGCTGTTGCAGTGTTGGTGCACTGGATTTGCTTAGAGAAAAGGGCAGACATGCTGTCTTCCTCTCACTGGCTGCTTGCTTACAAGGAGCAAATGGCGTGCACACTGCACCGCACAGCTGCAGCTCTTGCACAGCTACACTCTGCAGCTTGTTCCTCTGAAGACTTGCAGCGTTTTGGCAGTTTGATTGATGAGTTTGCAATGAAGTTCATTGAGCATGCAGCTGATGAGCTGTGGGGGAACATGAAGCAGCTGTTAGAAGCAGATGACTGGCACAAGAACACAACCAACTGGATCCGAGCGTTCAGGATCGTGACACCAATAATCTCATCTGCTGCTATTCGACGAATTTCGCTGTTCCAAGCAACAGCTCAAAGGGTGGCCTTGATGAAAATGGCTCAGCCATGCCTGGGCTACCTGCAGCCAGAAACAACAAAAGCCTTTTTGGAAGGTATCTGCCATGCATCTGAAGATGGTGGTGGTAAGGCGACAGCGCTTCAGCCTTTTGTGGGCACATGCATGAGTTTGCTGAAATCGGAAAAATCTAATGTACGGGTTGATCTTCTTCAGGCTCTGGCCGAAGCTGTTCTCCAATGGCTTCTTCAATTCCGTATCAGCTCGTTTCCTGGCAGCTCAGACAAGATGAACATCACAGAGCTGAGGTGCCTCTTGAAGCTCCTCAACAGCCATGACCTTCCAGATGGTCTGACATTTCCAGTAGAAGCTGGAAAGCAAATTCTATCAGAAATCGATAGGATTTTTGCTGAAGAGAAGGATGAGCTCCAAGATGCCCTTCAAAAAGAGCTCTGCTCTTTTTCAGAGGGTCCAGATGAGTTTGAGTACATTCCTCATGACTACCCATCTACCAGTAGCTCTTCCGCCAATATCCTCCACCAGCCACTTGCAGACCTTCTCTTCTCGAAGAATGTCAATGACAAGAAGAGCTGCTCTGTTGGTCTGACAGCGTTGGTGTCCAAGGTGGAGGACATCTACAGTCAAGCTCGAGTCAGTCTGGCGCCGGCTTTGGACGCTGTACGCTACCAAGCTGTTATCAGAGCATTACTTGACAAAATAATCTCTCTTCTCATGTGCTGGAGTCAAGATCCAGACAGTGCAAATTCAGAATTTAAATGTCTGCCTACCATCCTCGATGCATTAGAGTCGATCAGCTTTTGGAGCGACAACAACGGTGTCCATGAGCTGTACGTTGTGAAAAGCGTTCTTAAAACAGTGGGAAGGCCGCATCTTAACCATTGCCTCATGTCTGGCTTGCACACCAGCAAATGGGCAAAGCGCATACTGCGTGACCTGGGCCTCAAGGGGTCTCCGCCTTGCTTTGCCACGCGCTTCTCATTCATGTTAATACAAAAGCCGCTCACAGAGTGTTTTCATGCGTTCAGTGAAGCACACGAGGTGTACTTTGAGTTTGCAGCGGTCTTTGAGAGAAGTCTCAGCAAGCATGATCACTTTGCTGAGCTGAAGGGCTGGTGTCATTCCGAGCTGCAGAGCTCAAAGATGGTGGACAAGACGAGCATTGCAGCATGCTTGAAGGCCTTCATCTTGCTCAAAGTGTATCATGACTACTTCAACAACGGTTGTATCCAAGATCTAGACGAGCTTTGGGGTGTGCTGGAAGAGCTTTTCAACTTTGAGGGGGTGCCGTGGTAGTCAAAGGTTTTCCAGCTTCTTCTGAGGCATGAAGTCAGAGATTGCTTGCCTCAACCAATCAGGTCATTGTTTCAGCCAGGCCACACGGAATGTGTCGAGGTGAGGATTTGTGATGTTATGATCAATCAGATTGCTTGGTTGATCATGATGGAAGATCACAATAATCACTGGGCCACACTGATAACCCAGCCAAGTGTGCTACGTGGCACAAACTTGTTTGGTGCTATGAAATATCGAGGCCAGATCGGAGGGGTCAGGATTGACTGCTGCTGCCAGTACTCGGCTGACGGTGAGGTCACAGCCAATGATCTCAAGCATACTGCTCTTCCACTTCGCACCACCTACATCACCACTCTCCTCACCTTTTCTGCACTAATCTGGCACATCTTGACTTATGGTGATTCTGAGGCAATGAAAGTCCTGACTCCGATGTATGTCCTGAGTGACGGTGTGGGCAGCAACACACTGGAGAAGGTGTTGAGTTTCTGCTACAGCCGAGTGCTCGGTTCATTCCGTTTCCTACAGAAATTTGGCAAGCCAGACCAGTCGTCGCCAGAACACATAGGCCTGATTGTGACACGCAATCTGGAACGCTTGCTTCAACTCCACCTGCAGGGTAAAACGTTTCTACAGTCAAGCTATGACAGCTTGGAATGCCGCAAAGACAGTGAAAAACGCTTCTTTGAGGACGTCTTCTTACACACAGTTGAGCACATTCGGCAGTTTGAGGAGGAAGAGAGAAAAGCAATGCAGGAGGGGTCTTTGCGGCAGCAAGAACTGAGCACCTTCACCCTCTTGCCACAGGCCAGCCTGTCAGCTATTGAAGATGCCTACCAGCTACTTCAGGACTCTGAAAAGCAGTCCTTTCCGATCCTGGCAGGTTTCATGGTGCTTCAAACAATGTTTCACCGTCTCCACCTCATTCCATCACTGGTTGACTTCTTCGTCTGGCTAGACGAGAACTTTGCTCATCGATCGATCAACATGATGTGGTCAGCAGAAGAAATGCTAGACTCAGTGTTCAAGAGGTGTCCTGAGGAGGCTGCTGAGGGCAGAAAATATTATGACAAATGCACAGAAGCGTTTGCCGTCTATCTTCGCCTGACCTGTGGCTATCTTCGACCTGGCGGATGCGATGATACCGTCCCAATTGATCCCTTCAAGAGTGCTACGCAGATGGAGCACATTGTGGGAGTTCTTCCGATCGTAATTAAGCAACTCCTCTTACCACTGAGGGAATTCTTCGATTCGTGTCGGACAGTAGAATTTGAAGATCTCCAGGATGGGGGCTCTTACCTTTTGCTGAATTCCTCTCATTTTGAGCCACCTCTGTGTGTAACCCTGAAGGAGGTCTCTGCCATGATAACATCAAAGGAGCTTCATTTTAACAAAGAAGTGGTCGAGGCTGTGCTTCGTCGAGCCTGCACCACACAGTGTACCGTGGAAGGAGAGGTCAAGTTGGACTGCAATTGGCGGCTTGCACAGCGGCTTATTCTTCTGCATTTTGTTGCCAAAACAGGCCTGATTGATGACATTGATCTGAGCCTGCTGGACAAGAAAAGGTTTGTGTCGTCAGCAGAAGGCGTAGAAGTGAAACTTGAGCCCAATGAGTGCCTCAGTCCTGAACTGCCCGAAAGGTTCCATCAACCTCTCACAGACGGTGTGTCCACTGACTTAGCACTGCAGCTCAAAGGAATGCACTTTCAGCAGCTGGTCCACCTGCTGAGAAGCCTCAGTATTGGATCGCTGCTGCTCTCTCAGGCAGAAGAAGGTGAGGACCCAGATATACCACTTGAAACGTATTTAAGCGAGAGAGTAGCGGGCTTCAAAGAAGCTCAGTTTCTTCACACAGGCCTGTCTCGTGTGAACGGCTTGAAGCTCATGCACCTCGGCAACACACACAAAGCAGTGTGTGACAGCCTCCTGGAGCGTCATTATCTTCGACCCGATATTTCACCACTTCTTCACCAATCCTTGTCAGAGGAAGCAGAACAGGCAGTCAAGAGCACTCTACAGGATACACTGCTTCAATATGGCCCAACACATGCTTTGAGTCTGGTGGAGAGAGTGCTGCAAGGTTTAAATGAGTGCCAAGAACAGGCGGCCCAGCACCCTGAAGCACCCCTGTCAGACTACCTGGATTTGACCGGCGATCTAGAGAACTTGCCACGGCGTCTTCCTCAATCAATTTGTTGTCATCACTTGGCAAACATGATAAGATTGATTGTTGAATTTGGTGAAGAAATGCAAGTAGCCTCTCAAGAGCTGTCAAACAATGATCAACTGAGGCAGCCATGGGTCGACCTGACACTAGAAGAGTTTGAACATGAGCTGGCTGCGCTTAAAGAGTCAGAGACCAGTGCTGGTGTGGATAGGTTTGGCCGGACATTGAGCAGTGAGACTGGAAGTGGCGCATGCAAAGAAGATGTATCATCAGTCGAATTGGAGAACGACCGATTGTGCCTGCTTGGCGATTACTTCAAGTCACCTGCCCTGAAAAGTGAAAATGAAAGTCCTCTCCTTTTGGGAGACAATGAACTTGATGATGTTGACTGGCAAATGAGCTACTCCCTTGATGACACGGAACTCCTGCAGCGAGCTGCGATCGGCTGGTTTCACATGAGAATTGTGGACACAGAGAAAGTTGTACCAGCTACTTCCCCACAACCCAAACCAATGGCGATTTGGGTATTACATCGAGGTGAAGAGAGGACAGGAAAGTTTGGAGCAATGTTCGGCCGGCTAACTGTCATCGCAAAAGACAAGCTCAAAGGCTTACATGGTGCAGGAGAGCACATCTACTTTGCTGATGAGTTTGGCAGAGTACTGAAAGATGATAATGTGCTGGCTAATGGTCGCGAAGTTCATTTGAATGTTCTCCTTGAAAAGGAGTTTCTTCCTGTCCAAGTTGTGGGGAAAGCAAACGAAAACTACGGACAACAAGTCAGCGCACCTGTGCATGACTTTGCTTGGAATACACCACTACGTCATGTTTTGCAAATTGCACTGCGAGACTGTGGCCAGAGGGAACCAGTTCCTGCTGGCCTTCATTTCAGCGACAGCGTTCTTCTCGATCTTGATCAAACACTTGATCAGGTTGTTCCTAACCACTCAGGTCGTGTAATCTTTGAAGTGGCTTTTGGAGAAAACTCTCGGGCAGCAGTCTGCAGCGATGCTATCGGGAAGATGTGTCAGCCTCCATCTCAACCTCTGCTCTTGCCTCAGATTGATAAACGTCTCCTTCCGGCAACACGTGTCACTGCCTGTGCTTCATTGAGGCCAACTCCGAAGCAAGTGGAAGGAGAAGCCGATGTATACGCCATACCTCAGCTGGCTTTGTGCAAGGTCATCGTGGAGACTTGTACACAGGAAAAGCAAAGGATACATGTGCTGCTGGTGCTGGCTAACACACTGCTCGGTTCCCTCCATGGAATTATCGCCAGGCAGCTCAATCTGAGCATTGCCTCAACTTCCTTGTTGTACAATAATATGCCTGTGCCCCCCATGGCCAGTGTGCACGTCTTGACTTCTCTTCCTAATCTGGGCTCTGCTACTGACTTGAAGGTTACCCTTGCCAATGTTCCGTCATCAGGCATGGTTCAAGTAAAGCTTGACAAGGGACAGTGTGCTGATGTTGTGCTGACGTCAGAAATGACTGTGTGCGCCCTGCTGAGCCAACTCGCTGAGAAGCATGAAGTTAACACGTCTGGTGTGTGTTTAGTTGACATAACCACTGACTGTTCTCTGCCATCAGAGCTCAGGCTTAGTCCAGTGTGGTCTCTACGGCCTTCGCCCCAGTTTAGGATCACGGAGCCTTTGGAGAAGCTGTTCTTCGTGACAGTCATGAAGAATGCAGAGAACTCAGCCTTGCCGGCCACGGAGAGTTTGCGTCTTGGAATTGGAATCTCAACCAGGACATGCCATCTTCTGACCCATCTGCAGTGGATTGATGGTTGGCAACATCTCTTCCAAGATGTCCGCATGCCTGTCATTTGCCACCCTGACAGTGGTGTCCTCCTTCCAGCAACCTTTCGACTGCAGCAACTCCAAGAGGCTGACATAGCTCAGTCCTTAGCCGTCTTTCCGGCAGACACAGTGCCCAAGCCAGTCCTCATGCCTGTGTGGCTTGGTGCTGTTGGACCTCTATACATCCAAACCCTCTCATATGAGATCCCGGTTGGCAAAATCATCAAGTTCCTGTCTCATCTTTTGGGAAGAAATCCTGCAGACGCTTTCCTTGTGTGTCAGCGAGGAGAAGCCACAGTCAGCGAGTATATTTGTGGAGATACCAGTCTGCTGTTCGAAGCCGTCTCTGTCCTGTCAAACGATCTTTTCATGGAGGGTGACGGAGAAGATGATATGGATGTTAAGTTTGAGCTGAAACAAGGAAGACAGCATATCGCCGAGAAACACATTCCTGTCAGTTTTTCACTTGAAGAGAGTGAAAGCGTGGAGACAGCAGATGCTAGACTCGGCTCAAATGTGGACGACCTGCTTCGATTAGCAGGTCAAAAGTTTCAGCTCTCTCTTCCGATAGACGTGCTCGATCTAGTCACAGCAAAAGAGGCAATTAGTATGAGGAATGAGGAGATCAATCTTCAGGAGGCAGTCAGCAGGTTCGGCCAGCCGCTACATTTGATCGTGGCGGTGCCGCACTTTGAAGTGAAATTGCTGTTACTCAACGGTGAGGTTGAGCACCTTTCCGTCACGGGCAACACATTGGCACACGAACTCACTCGCTTCATTTTGGAGAAAAGTGGAGGCGAAGAAACAGTCAAGGATTTCACTCTGGAATTGAACTCGGTCGAGATTGACAATGATGACCAGAGCAGATTCTCTCTCTTCAACTGTGTGAAGATGCTCGACCTCAAGGAAGACCAGGAAGTAGAGGCTAAGCTTCATCCAAAAGACACCGTTTTGAAGTCAGTCATGGACATCGAGTTTAACGGAGAACACAAGAAAGTAAAGCTCTATTCCTGGGCAACGATGCGTCAACTTGCCGCTGAATGCAAGAAAATGTTCCTGTCAGCTGACGGCAAATTCGTTGATGTGAACGATGTAAGTCTTACATATTGTGAGCTTTGCGTGTACACTGGATTAAACGTATTGGAGCTTTCTGTATTTTTGCAATCGTGATTAACAAGGAGAAGGCTGATTACTATAAGGTCGTTTGCTGTTCCCATCGGCTCCTACTACATTTTCATGTTCTTCACACTTGTGTTCATATCATGTACACAATCTAATTCCATTGAATCTCTTGACTGCCTTTGTTGGCGATAAAACTATTCCTTAAAACTTGCAGTCTGGTTTGGTGTAAAGCACAACAGTTTGGCTATGCTGTGGTAGCCTTCGTCATATTATCTCTGAAATGATCCAGTGAAGGCTATGACAGAGTATTGTAAACCATTGTGCTTTACATGAATTAATCCAGGCTGCCGGCTCAAATATAGTTTAAAGCTGAAGTATACCTTCATATTCACATGGGACCCGGAAAACAGCACAGGTCAGGCGACACTGATCTAGTTCTACGCTTGGCTTGTGGTGGCCTTCAACAAAAAACATCCCCTCATATGAATAGTGCTGGGATATCAATGCTGATGGAAGAAGATTAGTGATGAGATATCAATAGTGATGGGAAATCTATTGTGATGGGATATCAAATAGTGCTGCGATATCAATAGTGATGTGAGATGAACAGTGATGCGATATCAATAGTCCTGGATATCTATAGTGCTGTGATATCAATAATGATGCAAATCAATAGTGATACGATATCAATAGTGATGCAATATCAATAGCGATGCGATATCAATAGTGCTGGGATATCAATAGTGCTGGGATGTCAATAGTGCTGCGATAACAATAGCGGTGGGATATCAATAGTGATGCAATATCAAGAGTGATGGAATATCAATAATGCACAGATATCAATTGTTTCGAAGGTTTTCTGACGATCCCATGGCCCAATGCATACTCTCACAGCACGTTGGCGAAGAAGGATTTAGTCTT
>JAOWAR010151986.1:0-18337 GCA_028571005.1 Clathrina lutea
GCCTTCGCTGTCAGTTTTCAATGGCCACATCATCTAGCTTATCTTCAACGCAGAGGAAGGCACTTCGCTCTTTCACCGAGGAGCAAGGTGCCTGTTTACTGATTCTTCTGCGGCCTTCACCACCGTGTCCATGATCGCCCAGCTGTATCTCGCCAAACTGTCTTGCTTACTCGGCGGGTCCATGTCCATAAGAGCAGCAAATTTGTCGATGTTCGGCAGACCACTGCCAATAACGCGAAAGGAGAGCGAGGCGTGCAGGTTAATATCATACGGGTGTTTGCCCGACCGACGACAAGACAGGGGAACAAACTACTCAGCGTCACATGCAGTGCACTGCAAGATGCAAACAGATACGAGTCCACGTCGCTGTGACAGGTAGATTTGCACT
This sequence comes from Clathrina lutea, assembly GCA_028571005.1. Classification (NCBI taxonomy): domain Eukaryota; kingdom Metazoa; phylum Porifera; class Calcarea; order Clathrinida; family Clathrinidae; genus Clathrina; species Clathrina lutea. Next base: position 389 of record JAOWAR010151986.1, read on the forward strand.
GCTTTTAGATATTGCTGTAGGCTGCTTTTATAAATTACTGGGAGAGGAACTACTTGACTGGATGTACAACTTGACAACTTGACTGGAAAGAAGGCCGAGAATACAGTATCACCCCAGTCGGTCTCTAGTATTTCGTAGATCTACGCAGCGCAGAATGTTTGCGGACATCGACTCTTGGCACGGCCTCAGGTGCTAGGTGGAGACTTCTGCGGGCTGAGTGCCAAGTCGATATCCCGCAAATGGTAATTTCCCTGCAGCTCTTTTGAGAAACCAGACTCGGAGGCACAGCCCCGCGGCACAATCGGAATTTGTTGACACACCGGCAAAACTCTCGCCTTTTGAGGGCACTTTTCAATGACTTCCCCTTCGAACATTCCACGCGGTTTTTCACATACAATTCCTTATGCATTCTTCTACAAGGATATACAAAAAAAAATTAAAACAGCAATTTTCTCATTTCAAGGGGGTCCTGCCTTAATCAGAAATCACTATGCACACGGAGAATCCATGGCAATCCATCACCGTTTGTAGATAAAAGGCAAATGTGATCTCTGTCCTACCATGCATGTCCAGATGCGCTCAGAAGATTTGTCACCTTATTTTGCATCCCTGTTTACTGGTGTGCGAAAAATGGTGCTTCCAAGTCTGCCAGAAGGATAGCTTTATCACTCTTTTAGTGGATGTCTTGCTTGGATATAATTGGTGTGCATGGATTTTGAGCTTTCGAGTTTGTTCTATTCCTGTACTGAGAAGTGTGCATTGTGAGATCTTGTGAGTTTTTGTTGACTTCAGGCATGTGAGTGTTTTTGCTCGTTGTCGCAACTCGCAGGTGCTGCAATGTGTCAATCTAGATTACTCCCATGAAATATTGTGCTTCAGAGTGCAAAGAGTGAGAGTAAGCGATTCCCTCGCTCCCGGGTATTTGTGGATTTCAACAACTTGTCGTGGTCTTTTCCATAATGGTAGATAAGCCTGGGTCAGGCGATGCATTGGAGAGACAAATGGCTTTATGAGGAAGTTTGTGGAAGTTGGTTCCTGTGACTTGCAGCAGACAAGCATCTCATGAGAGAGCAAACATAAGAGACTGATCGAACAATTCAAATTGTTTTCCTAAAATGTTCAAATACAATTATATCTTGCCCAAGTGGCACGTCATGGAATCTGCATAATTTTCACTAGCAGAGAAATAAACGTACATGTGTCCTGTCATTTTTTTCTTTCCTCAGGGACAATCGTGAGATCCAACTTATTTCCATTTGGCCTTTCTGCCGGAGACACTCTGTTTACAGGAACCCTGGATGCATTTCAAAACCTGACCTTGCCAAGCCCTCTGAGATTCTTTCCAAATCTCACATCAAGCACCGTCTATGTGAGTGTTAACCCCTTCATGTACTGTATCTTTGTGCGCTAATTAACAATCGAGCCGGCCCATATGCGAAAAGGGTGCTGATGTCTTTATGGTGAATTTCGCTTTTTAGATATTTTGAAAGTACTGCTCTCCCTGTAAACAGCAAAGCAAAGAGAACCAAAAAATTCAAATTTTCATGGAGTTACGGCCGTTGAAAGGGAAACGGTTACCCGGAAATAGAACAATTCACAAGCTGTGACGAATCGAAAAATGAGCGCAGGTCATGCTTGTATATGAAAGGCAAACTGGTCAACCAATCCCAGTGAATCACGGCGTTGAATTACAATGAAGATTCTACAACCAAAAAGAAAAAACATCAGTGCAATGTATCTGGGGATTTCTATCTGGAGGTCAGAGTATGAGTGCTCAATTCTCCAGCGAAAAGAGGGAAAAAAATTAGCTGTGTGTTGGCTATCAGCATATGCCTGATTGTACAGGAAACTTTATTTTTTCCATATTAATTTTTCTCACACAGCGGCATTTCTAGAATACCTATAATTACACACGGCCATCTTGAATAAAGGCATGGGAATGGACATATCTCATTCCAATAAAAGTTGAACAGGCAGCACAACCACCCTCAAGCCTTGTCGACTCAGTGCAGGATGAGCAGCATCCCCAGTATCTTCTCCTTCTTGATTATCACAGTCACTGGCTGATGTCGCTTCACCAGCCTAGTAGAAGTCAAGGTCGCTGATGTCAGACCGATGTGCTGGTCAAAGAAACTGATTATCAGTGAATACACAAACAGTGAGAAAGATGTTGGATAGTCCTGCTGGTGTCCTTAATTACAAACAGATATTCCTAGCTCCTAGTTTTGGAGAGGGTAGACCTTCAGAGAATGTCAATCAGCGTCTCTTTCAGCCTGAACTTGTGACATGTGAACTGATTGTGAAATTGCAATGCTAGTCAGCAGGAGGAAGCCATGAATGAGACAAGTACATGTTGATTTGTGTACCTCCTAGAAACAGCATACCTATGCAACACTGGAGGAATGGGTACCTTAGTAAGTGGTGCTCATGTCTACTGTAGCTCAAACTGAAAGCATGCCCGTATAACTGCATTGTAAGATTTGTGAAGCAACTTTCCTGCACAACTATCTGGAAAGAAGAGACGGGACCGCACGGACGAAATAAATTGATCGAATACTCTGTGCCGAGACCGGGACTCGATCTTGCGGCACCAAATCACCTAGCCTGAGGATGACGTGATGATGTAGCAGATAGTAAGGCGACTCTCGTCTGCTAAGCGATTAGGTGCTGCAGGTTCGAGTCCCGGTCTCTGCACGGAATATGAGCTTCATTAAATTTTCTTCAATAACTATCTGGGTGTTGGGTGTGAGCTCAAGGGAATCCCCTTCTCTCCATTTTGCCATTTTGGCATCTAACCTCACTTTCCACCCATGAAAAATGTTTCGCTACGTCCAAAGTCCCTCTCCTTTAGCCCTTAAAATGTTTTTTACGTCCATTTCACTATTGTGTGAAGCTCAATGTCTTTTGTCAACATTGATTCCCAGCTCAGCTCGCATGGACCTCTGTCATTAAATGCTGGTGAAAGTATCTGGACAACTCACACCTTTGGACCGACAACAAGCGGCTTCGATCGGATTGCAGTGGCTTGGGAAGATATCAATCCTACAAACCATGTCATTTATCACCGTGTGACGACTAACTCCAGCCTCCGCACCAGGGCGGCAGCTTACATTCATTTGCTTCTGGGAAGATACACTACATCACCTGAATTTCATCCATCATATCTGTTGTTAGTTACATACGATCGCATACCACACACCTACAACGAAGCTGTAAGTTTAAATTTGCAATGATCGCCTTTTCTGCTGTATGTGATAAGCTATGCCGCTTTTGAACACAAACATTAAGACAGTGTAAATTCTCAGGTCAGCTAGAACCCACACATTTGGCTGATTAGAGGTGAGCTGCTATAAAGCAGACTGAAAAATACTTTCAGAGTACCTTCACGATACCTTCACTGAGTGGTGGTAAAACTCGTCTACGTTTGGGCTAATTACAGATGAGCTTCTCTATAATTTCACATAGGCGGGAAATGCTTACAGACTCAGGCAAAAGCCAGAAAAGAGAACTGCTTTTCCGAGCGCCAAGAGTGTGCACCTGTTTCAATCTTTTCATTCGATTCCTTGCAGATGTACTTGACTTTTCAGATGGTACTAGCTGCTGACAACGACACATCGTACGTTATCGGACTTTACCCTCAAGATGATCAAATCTGGAACGACACATTGTTCACAGTGGGTGGCTATGAAAGTCAGATAGGCCATACTTTTAACCTGCCATGTGCCCAGAAAGGCTCCCTTTTCAAGTGCCATCAGCAATCGAACATTGGGGCCAGAATTGACGGTGTTTGGGTCATCTGTAAGTAACAATTTTTAATTATTTTATTAGAAATGGAATGATCAAAAGAAAGGTCAGCCTGTATATTGAACAAGACAATGCTTTGCAGGTGCCTTTGCAGTTGGTGGTTCGGTGATGGTCTTGACCCATGAGCACGGACTTACCTGAGGGCACCTAAACAGGCAGCTCTTTTTCTCAGTTCTTCATCAGTGCACTGATGAAGCCTAGTAAGGCTGAAACAGTCAGGACTGTCTGATGTTATAAACAAGACAATGTATATAGCAGAATCATAATAACAGGTAATACCTGCAATCCCACGACGTATCCATCCTTACTTCAATTCTGACCCTCTGTTATTACTATTCAAAATCTGAAGATAGTTTGGCAAAGGATTAACCAATCTTTTGTGAATGTTTTTGCTTTGAAAGTAAATAGATTACGCTGGATTAAATCAATTGAATTGGGTTTCCTCTTCGATGAAATCAACAGATCAGGAAGGGAGCATAACAGCAGTGCTCATTTTCTTTTTCGAGTACACAAACCAACAGCTTAGGGTTCTGTCTTTCTAGTCCCACCGCCGTTTGAGCGAGAGACACACCCACGGTTTGTCCTTTGGGTAGAATCATTGATGCACATTTCCAGAGAACGGTCAGTGAAGAAAGAAAAGAGAGAGAGAGAGCTGCTCAGGGCTGTAGCAGCACACATTTTTTCAAGGAGTTTTTATCAAAAGTATGATCAAGATGGTATAAGGCAAATGCAGAAATCAGATTGTCCGGGGCAATGGTGGAGTTGCCTAATCTCAATCGTGTGGGTGAGCAAATCACTACAAAACTACGAAAAGTAGGAATCTAGGTAGTTGGCGTAGCTTTGGGAGTGGTAAGGATGCGCTGAAAACACACCTTTTCTATGCATCAGACAGGTAACCTCTGGGTAGTGGTGATATAGAGGAGTGTTTTGTCACGTAATGTTTCTGTTTTGGGCGATTTCAGCAAAACCGTCTGATGTTAAAGACAGAGGAAAGTCTACACTGGGATTTTAGGGGAGACTCACCCCATTTGTTACATTGTTTCTTCTTCTGTTGTGTTGTTTCTCTTCTCAGCTCCACCAACATGCAGTGATCCAGGTACATCGACAGAGAGCAATCGGTCCTTCTCCACTGACCTCGGATTGTACTCTGTGGCTTCTTCAGTCACCTACACACTGATGTGTCGAACTGGCTTCGACCTAGTTGGGGACACTGTTCGTTGGTGTCAGGAAAATGGGACTTGGACTGGGAGCCTTCCTAGCTGTATAGATGGTGAGAGTGCCAGAATTCTTACGAACTAAATAAAGACAAAGGATCCTTGCACTTCCAAGTAGCCCTTATTCGTGGATAACCTGACATCCTGCCTGTCACAAAGTAAGAAGTACAATCCTAAATGTAAAGGGTTCACAAATGGTTGTATGCCATGTTATATCATCTACTTTGTGGACTGCTTCACAGACTGAAAATGAAATGATACTTTAGCAGAGACAGGAAGAGTATATTCTCGCCTCTAAACAGACACAAATGAGGAGGTGGCGGAGCCCGTGGCCACGACAAGCGAGTACTCGTAAGGATAGGAGCCCGAAGAGCTCAAGAGTGAACAGAAACGCCAAATAGTCAGCAAGGTAAAATATCGCTACAGCAACTGATGCCAAGAGGGAGTGTGAAGATGTAGCAAGAAAAAAAATTGGAGAACAAGTCTACCGGGATGCCAGAATTAATTTTGAACCTTGCGACTGATGGGAAAAAAACCTTGCCCTGGCAGGAGTGAATAGGAGGAAAACTATTGGACAGAAGAGGCCCGCAAACCAAAACAGCATAGAGACAATAGCAAAGATATCAGAGGTCTCAATACAGCAAAGACACAAGGGAAAGTGAAAGAACAGGGTGGTGGGAGTGAGACTCAACATGCAGGTTGACTGGACGCGACCGGTAGAAGTGTTGATGTGGCCGAGGATATATCAAGAAAGTAGTGCATGCGTACTACAGTCGACGAGAACCAGCGTCCCGCCTCTATCGCTTTGCTCGGCCGGAGAGAAGTTATATCTTTCGGCTATTCATTACAGGAAGTAGCCATACCCTTTTACTGTGACACTGTTTCCCTGGCAGGGCAGGGAGCAGACACACCTAGGTTAAAGTCAGTCCACATGCATCTCCTTCCCACAATCTCACACCTACATGTAAATGAAGCCGATTAAGCATGCCCGCCTTGCTTTTGGTTTTCTCGATATACAAATGAGTTTGTAATTTTCTTTTTCCTATTGTTTTCTCATGTACTGTCTTGACCTTGTGTAATTTGCAATGGTAATTGACATCAAGGGTGAAGGGCAAAGGTATATTGCACATCAGTGCACATGAACAGCTAAGCATGATCCATCCACCTCCGGTGCAATGCTAGACAAAGTACTGCCACCTTTTGTAGGCGGCCAGGGGCACCTGGAGGGTGCCCCATGGTGTTTTAGCTGCCATTATTCTTCCCCATGCCCGTATCAGGCTTTCATTGTCACGGCTTAACGACCATGATAAACTTTTGCAATGATCTTTGTGCGAATCTAAGAAAGTACGAGCCTTTGGCAATTCTCACCAACAGCATGCCCAAGTTCCAGATGTGTAGCTTGGGGGAGGGGGTGCGGGGTTCGGATGACCACCCCCCCCCCCCTTGCGAGAGGTCTGCAAAAGGGAAGTATCATTCAAGTACATGTATGCACTCACAGCGGCCGGCAATGCCCCGATGCTCTGATTGCCTGTGAAAAGCCGGCCCGAAAGGAAGTCGACATTCGCAACATGTTACGTTCGTGCTGTAGTACAGTTTGCTCTGCCGCCAGCTCTCCATCAGATCGAGAGATCGATAAGCATGGTGTGAGAAAAAACTGGCGCCCAAAGTTCGTCTACATGTACATTTTACCACAATGTTGTCATTCGGTGAGTCTAATGCAAGTGTCATGATAAAACAAAGTTGTAACAGCTAGTTGCAAGTAGCTCTGCTGGTCAACAAGCGAAGCTTGCGCAGAACGTGACTGAGAGGCAAAGCAAACATAGACAGTACGTGAGAGTCTACGATCTTGTTGTTTAGTCAGAGAGCATGTTTCCAAAGTAGGGACGCTTGCTTGTTTAAAATGAAGCCCAGAAGAGATGGGTTGCAGGGAGGAGCGGTAGCAGGAACGAAAACGGGCAGCCAGAGGGACGCAAAGGTAAGAAGCATGGGGTTTCTCTTAGCGGCGAAGCGCGCACGTGTCGACGAAGGTTCCAATGCTCAGCCTTCCAGCGCAAAGAGTCCAAAGTGTGGTGATATCACTCATCAACTGTTACAGGAGCGGCAGCTGTCTCACAGCGACGGCCGTGACACTTCTCACAGCTCTTCAGCACCGAGACCGCCATCTGCCTCAAGCTCCAAGAGCACTTCATGGGGATGCAACATTCAAAAAGGTGTTTTCTTTGCCTTACTGGCAGCAAAGTTGGGAAAACACTTCCTTTTCCCAACTGATCGTCTCTTCAGTGACCTTTTTTCCTCATTCCTTTGCTTCCAGGTTTTTTTTTACTCAATAGCCACTCACTTAAAAAAACACACACTTTCCTCAGTCACTCCTCTGCTTCCTGATGACCTTTTCTTTTCTTTGTCAATCGATCGCCACTCACTTCAGGGAAACCACCTCTCTCTCCTACTTTCTAGTCACTTTTTGGAAGGTCCCAAGATCAAAAACACACCAAGTTTCCTAACTGAGGTGTACCTTGAAAACACCTCCTTGGGAAAACACCTCCGTGAGGTGCTCCTGATCCTCTTCGAGCATGACTCTCAGTGAACCAACGCCCGCTTCCTTGGCTGAGTACAATATCGGCCGTATTTTTAACGATGCCGGTGCTCGAACCGGCGAGGGATGCCAGATTGTTACAGACAACTTGTCCCATGGCGAAAAATACGGCCTTCTGAAACATCACTGAGATCCACCAGAAGTGCTGCCATCTACTTTCTTGAAAGGACGCAAGAGCACTTTCAGCCCAGTTGGCTGAAAAACCATAAGTGGATGGTGTACTGCGCAGAGGTGGGTGGTGTACTGCACAGAGGTGGATGGGGTGTTTTCCGCAATCTGTGTTCTCTTTCGTCGGGGACGAATACGAAGGGTCAGTTAGTCAGCACGCCATTCCGAACCTGGCAAGAGCTAACGAAAATTGCAAGGACCGCCAAACTGCCACTTACCATCAAGAGTCGCTGCAGCTAGCGGAAGAATTCAGAATGCGCATCGAGTGACCTGAAGAAGGAGTGGCCGCTCTAGGCAACGAACGCCTTGCAGAAAATATCCAGCGAAACCGCACGATCGTGAAAGCAGTTGCTGACGCTGTTTTGTACTGTGGAAGGCAGTGCATTGCTCTTCGTGGGCACGGGGAGAGATTGGATAGCCATGGCAATCCAGGACATTTCTTACATCTCCTGCGACTACTAACAAAGTATGACCGCACATTGCAACAACACCTGTCGTCGTCCGCAATCGCAGGGGTCACGTACATGTCACCTCAAACACAGAACGAGCTCCTTGATTCATCGGTCAGCGCATCATTTTGCAGGACTTGCTCGAGGAGATTAGGAAAGCCAAATTTTTCGCCGTTCCCGCCGATAAATTCACTGCCAGTGCCACCAACATCGAACATCTGGCAATTTGTGTTCGTTTCGTTGACGAGGACAGCGATATTCGAGAGGAATGTCTGACCTTCGAATACTCGACCGCATTGCGGCTCGGCACATCGTAGTCTACAACAGAACGATTTGTCAGTGATGAATATCCGCGGTCACTCAGGGGTACAGTGGAACCAGTCCAAAATGGGAAAGACTTTGTTAGATTTTTAAAAATTGACGAGATGGCGGATTGCCTCCAAACATTCACAGCTGTCTGTTCTTGTCGAAGACAATTCCCCAACTGAAAATGATGCCTATATATCACCATGGCAACTATGTGGTAAAATCTGGGTTGTGGTTTCTACATGTTCCACTATATAAGTCCACCTTCTTTAGTTTTGATGTTGTAGAAGAGGGTCGCTAGGCACTATTAAAGCACTGGAAACGGATTTTTCCTAAGTACGTCCTGGGAGAAACAATCAAACAAAGGTGCATACCTCCAAACGTAAGCCGCACTCCTTAACCTGGGTGTTGCTATCAGATGGCTGACACGTGCTGGTGAGCCAAACGTTCAGCCAATGGCGGAAGAAGAGTGACCTTCTTGGGTCCGTCCGAAGCCATGTAGAAAGAACAAGCGCACGCGAGACCACAACGGAACGTTGTCGACAACTCACTTCGACGCGACTGTCATTTCGTCGATGTCAGAGTTCGCGCGCTTTCGGATGTGGGCCTGAGCCACCACGCTCCTGTTGCCATGTGAACGACCCACCCTCACCGATTTCATTATCAGCTTTTAACCCAAAATGGCCCCCAAAGGGGGAATGGACCTGTATCCCTTGTTCTGCGCTCAAAAACCCTGGGTTTTTTTGAAAATGGGGAATACTTCAGGACCAAATCTTCCATTTGGCATACTCATGAATAGGCAATCTTGACCACCTTTTCCAAGGCTGCTGCTCAAAATGTTTCACATTTTGGACTGATTCCACTGTACAACGGAGACAGTAGCATGTCCTCTTCTCGTGTTGGTGTTCAGGCACTTATTCAGGAAGTCGTACCATTAATTTGGCTATATACGTGCACTGCAATCGTTGTTTTTCATTTAATTCTTTCTCCATTCTTCAAAAAATGAACCGTTGTTTTTGAAGGTGGAGATGACATATCTCTCACGTCTGTGGCTCTGTGCTGGTACTATTTGTCCGCTCAGGATGACCTTTCCTTGCTATTCTCCTGTGTTCACAACACCGATAGGCAATGGATCAGAGGACAGGTCCACTCTTTCGGAAAAGAACCACCCCCCACGTCAAAGCCAAGCTACACCACCGTACGGTGTTCTTCGAAGAAACAACTTTTTTGAACTTCTACTCGCATTGAGTCAAGGAAATTCAAGAAACACTTTATTTGTGACAAACACAAGCTTAGGTAGAACATTGATGGGGACTGAGGCGAATGGGAACAGATGACGTTTCCGAGTCCACTCTGTTGTCAAGTCTGGAAATTATAAAACAGCGGAAATATTGTTGGGGCTTCTGCTTCCCTTGTGTCTGTCATAAATGAAATGGTTCTTGAGTTTCATTGACTCTTTCATTCTCAGCTTCTCCAGTTTCCGCGACAACCCCTCTCTTTTTTTTATTTCAGAACTTTTATGAGGGCTTTCTTGTGGATTGAACGGCATGAACAATAAGAGAAAATCGAACAACAGCCTTGTTTGGCCTGAAGGAAGAAGAGTTCCCCTTCTCTCTTCTCTCCTATGCCCACCATAAACTTTGTAGCCTTCAGCCGGAACACACATTAAAAATGGTGCCGCCCATTCAACTGTATTATGAAGGAGTTGAGAAAAATAGTTGATAATTTCAAAGTTTGCTCCTCGTTGAACTATTTTGTGCTTGAACGTCCCAGACGCTGACAGCCTTGTACAACTATTATCTGTTCAATATAGATATACATGTAACTATTAAAAGTGTGGGAGCATGGTAGAAGTGTTATACAATGCAATTTTTCACTTAAATTGTACATCGCAACGTACACTCCAAGACTCTATACTTCTCTTCTTTCTCTCTTTTTTTTTTTTGCATAGAGCTATGGTTGCTATCCGGCAATCTGCTGTCGTGCTCGCAAGGTCATCGACAGACTGAGGCAGGAGCCTTCTTACAGTTCGACACTCATCCCGTTCTTGACCTTTGACGAGTTCAAGACACACATGGGTGACCACACTAAAGACGAACAGCTGGAAGATGCGCTGACCAGTCTCAATGACACAGAGGAGGTGATCATGAGTTGAAAGTCTTCTTGATCCTACTCTCCCTGGCCCGTCTGTTTCCCGCTCTGCTCCAACCAGTCTTCTCCAGCATTATCTAATCTTGATCAATGGTTTATTTTAGTACAACTGAAGATGCCAGTCAAAACTATCATATACTGCAGACTGAAAATTTCTGTCAAATCAAACAACACAAATGAGCTTTAAAATTTTCTGCTTAGCTTCTGCGTGTGCATTCGTTTGTGTATGCTAGGTGCAAATTCCAATGAATCTAAAGGACTTAATAGAGGTTAATGTACTTTCATCCGGTAGCTATAGCCTCATACACAAGGACTCGCTGGCTGCGAAAGTGCACAGCTGGGCGGTTGAAGCTGATTCTCACCAGCATTTTAGTCACTTTTGCACTCATGCAGGTAGACTGTATGGCTAAATGACTCTATGGCTGTATGGCAGGGAAGACTGTGGACATTTTTGCATAGGCTTGTGAGGGCCGTTTGCGCAATATTCTTTACAATCGATTCTGCTTTTTTTTTTTTTGCATATTCTTAGATCATCTTCAGCAAAGGACTTCCACTCGGCGGTCGTATCATCCTCCATCCCTCAGCAACGGAGGATATTGTTGACTGGTGCAAAAAGGAAAAGGTTGGAGAGGAAGGAACCTTCAGCAAAGACAGCCTGCGTCCCTTCTATAAAGACCAGAGCCAGCTAGCTCTTGATCTGCTCGAGCACGATGGCCTTATCTACAAAGTGAAGGAGGAGTATCTTCTTCCTCTTGTCTTGCTCAAGTGCAACCTCTCTGACATGTGGTCGAAAGAAAAACACTTCGACTGCTACTGCGGCCGGCGTTATGCCTGCCACGAGCCTGGCAGATTCCCGCAAAAATTTGCCGTCCGACTTCACGTTGCTGCTTGTCGCGAGCTACAAGAACGCGAGGAAGCGATGGGTTTCTCACGAGCACTGGCTTTCAAAGTTCACCGTAAGTCCGCGGAGGCTCTCATCATACTGTCTGAAAGTCATGACTACCTTGACATCCTGCTACGAGGCAGCAAACTGCAACAGCCTGCAATCCTTTTCCTGCTTGACGAGGTTGTGCGACTCATCGGAAGAACCCAAGAGGCTTGTTGTCCCGGCGTTCAGTTTGAAGAGCGCTACTTCAGCTCGAGCGGCCTCAAACACACTATCGAAGAGGGCAAAGACAAGGATCTCTCCTCCCTCCTCTATTCGCGCCAGCTTGTTGCTGAAGGGAAGAAGGGCCGTATAAAGATCTTCTCAGGCCGTGCAGGTCGAGACAAGACAGCAGACGTTTTCTTGAGCAAGTCATCCCTCGGGATGTTGGAAAGCTGGAAGCGCGATCAGCTGGTCCTTGGCCTCAGCTCATGCGTGGGCCATGGCTGGCATGCGCTTGCTGAGGAGCTCAGGCTGAGACCATCCGACATCAACGAGATCCGTGGTGTGCAGGACTTTGAATGTGCACAAAAGTTTCTTCACCACCTTCAGCTCAATCCAAACATGACCAGGCCACAGTTGCTGGCTGCTCTGAAAGCGGTGGATCGTGGCGACCTCGTTAAAATGCTGGAGTCGCCGATGGAGGACACTATGCCATGACTTCAACTGGTGAATCATTTGAAACAATTGTCGCAGTTCCTGTCTTGTTGATGTACTGATAACAGTTGTATTGTTTTGTAATTCAACCACCTTGAGGTTACCGTGCAATTATATTTTAATTTCTAAGAGACTTCATTGCTGCAATATACTCAGGATCAATGAAGCTCAAAACGAAAATACCTTGCACGAAGTTTGCCCTTGAGACAGCTTGAAAACTTCCACTTCTTCTTGAATGATTCTTTACACGAGAGCACACTTTGCTTGACAAGATGTGACCATGGATTGACATGACTATTGACCCATTTCCCATTTTTACCTGTTTTCTACAAAACGGTAATGCTACGTTTCTTTGTGACATGCGATGTATGGCATGGGTCGATGTCAAGGCAATGTTGGAAAGTTGGAGAAATGAAAATGCATGCATATTACAAAAAAGATGCAGAGCCAGCAGGAATGGCAGTGATGTCATAGCTGCATGGCAGTGACGCCACATTCAAAGGAAAAAAGAGACGTTCCATCAAGCGGCAATGATCTCATGGCCATGAGAGAGTGGTCCATAGACTATTTGAGAGAGAGAGATGTCGCAATTACATTCAAAGGCCTGAGACTGATGTCACAGCAAAGCATTTATTGGCTTCCAGAGTCCAGTCATTTCCACGGTGGAGAGAGAGAGAGAGAGAGAGAGAGAGAGAAAGGGAAGTAGAGGGAGAGAAAGTGAGAGGTTGGAGGGATGAGTGAGGGGAGGACAAGACTGTAGAAATGCATTCCGTGCAGAGAAGGACAAGACATCGAATACACTGGCGACTTAAGTTATGAATCAAAAGGCCAACATCATCTACAAAGTAGTAGACTCTAAATAATAGAAACGAGAAGACTCAAATGTATACGTTTCGTGCTGAAGTATTTTCTCTTAAGCATGGCTTTCTCCGTCAAATTCATCGTCGTCCTCGGACAAGTATCGATGGCGTGATGAGCTGCGGGCATTCCTGTCGCCTGAACGATATCGGTGGCGTGGTGGGCTCTCATCGTCATCATCGTCGTCTTCAGACAAATCATATCGCCGTGATGATGGTGCATAGTCTTCGTCTGATGAGAAGTGCCGTGTCCATGATGGCCTGGCGTCTCCACTCCCTCTGGAACCTGCCCCCAATCTGGATGAGCTGTCGTAGCGATATCGACGTGGACGCTCGTCATCATCCGATAAGTAATGACTCTTTCGCGAGCCGGCCCCTCCACGCGACGCCGGGGCAAGGTAGCTGCTGTAGTGCCTCTCACCACTGCTTGCAAAGCTGGCATCCGAGCCAAAGTCATCATCCGACATGGCCAGCGACTTCTGCATGTCCCGGATCCGCTTCCTGGCCTGCTCCAGCTCACGCTGTGCGGACTCAAGGTCAGTCTCTAGGTCAGAGCGTGCAGACTCCTTTTGAATCCAACAAAAAAAAAATAAGGAAAAAGGAAAAAGGAATAAGACCAGCGCAATGGTAAGGAGAAGAAACGGAGCACAGAACCTAAAACCACCGTGCAAAACAACTGCTTCTTGTCACGCAAACAACTCAGTAAAATGGTCTTGGGCTGTCCATCACTCATTGTAGTATATGCCACGCACACAACATACAACACACACACAGATGCAGGGTAGGACAGGTGCCAATCATAACACACTGTGACAATAAGCAACATTATCATCATCACAACTCAATTTACGCAAATAAAAAAAAAACATCGGTAGAAAACAACTTTTGCCATTTCGGCATGTAGAAAGTTTCACGACTGCGACTTACGCCCAATCCCCCGTGTCTGCCCCGGCCAAGCTGATGGTTGCAGATTTACATCTATCTAGGCTAGGATAGAGTTTAGCAATTTATTTGCTGGTATCGAAATCACAGACGATTGTGACTGAGCTTTTCATGAATTGCAGTACGACACTTGACAAAACTTGACGACTGAATTTTCTCATCTCCGTCACAAAACAAGCATCATGCCACTGTTCATATATTTCAAAGACAATCACATCTGCTGTCTTGTTTCGGACTGACGGTGGTGCTGAACACCAAAATATCTTAGCCGTCTTTCCAACATGTTTGTCACTTGAGCATCTCTTCTTTGTGAAGTTCAAAGCTCTCACAGCCTTATTGCTTAAAGTTATGCGGGTGACGTAAGCATGTCGTTCAAGCAATTACAATCAACATCATTCAATTACATCCCTTGCATATATTCAAGGCAATCCTTGCATCAGTTGACAGCATCGCTAGCAAATTTCGAACTTGAGCACATCACTCACCGCCACTCTGCACTTGGAAAGCGCCTCCGCTTCTCTCTTTTCCATTTCAGCAATTGCCTCTCGCAAATCTGCTTCACGACGAGTCCTGATAAAAAAAAAGCGATATTTAAAGAATGAAGGAAAAGCTGCTCAAAAAGAACTTCTCTCTTTTCAAGATGAAGCAGATCAAGCGTGATCACTACAGGGATTTAGACATTTATTTTGACCATGAAAAGGAAGTACCTGCTCATTTTGACCCTAAAAGGCATGTAAGTATTTCTTCTGGACACAATGGTGAAGGTTTGTAATGTTTGACACGGGAGGATCAGACTCACCGTGTGACTGATGCCTGTCCTAACGGTGAGGTCTGACGAGACTGCAGACGGTCCAATTGCTCTCGCAAACGATTAATAGTTGACTGCACACACCGGCAAACAGAGAAAAGCGTCAAAAGACTAAGAGAGAGGGAGCGGGGTGGACAGAAAGAGTAAGGATATGTGCAAAGTGAGGGGAGAGAGAGCAAAGAGAGAACATTTACGCGGAGAAAAATAGAGAAGAGAGAAGGAGAGAGGAGAGAACAATGGAGAGAAAGGTCAATACAAAGCAGTGTGGTTCTCACCTCCTGTCGATGGCGCAGTGACATTTCCATCTGATACTTCTCTTCCACCTCACGCATCTGAGCGCAAAGGACAACACAAGGCAGGTCCGACAAAGTTAAGGTAGACTGAAGGAAGACATTATCATCTTTCTCCCTGAAAAGACTCAACTAGACTTGTCCCTCGCGCGCTGACAAAGCCATTAATCGCTGAAAAAATGTTTGATTGCTTACAATTTTCAGTACGAGACAAAATCTAACGTTTCGGTAAGAAGTTTGCAGCACTAGCATTTGAGCACTATCATGCATGTCCACCAAGGCCGTACTGAAGTCCCTAACTTGAATTTAGCTCAGGAGTTAATTCGACCATGCTTTTTGTGGTACTGGATTTCTGAAAATGAATCACCAGTGGAATTTCTTTGCTTTCTACGAAAAAAGAAAGAATGAAGAATTTCATGCATGTTGCTGTTGTGATGAAATGAAGGGAAAAAATTTAGGTTTTCCATTTCATGAAGAAGGGCTGTGAGTTGGCTCATCACGCATGGAGGCAGTAATTAAATATGTCCTCATGTGAAGACAATGGATGAATACAGCACCAACAAATGAAGCCAAATATCCCAACGACTGCAAGTAAAAACTCCCTGACACTTCAACTTATCAGGTAAAAACCACACCAATAAACACCACCCCCTCACAACGTTTTGCGCAGTTATCACCTGTTTGTGGATACCCAGGGTGTGAATCCTTCCAGATCAGGTCTCAGTACATCAAACCACATCAACTATTACTACAAAGATATCCTCTAATCTGTCTAGTACTGCAACTGCAACTGAGCACAGTAGCAGGGAATGAAGTTTCTGCTCGTTTTTGCTGGCAGCTTCCGGTCAGCCATTGTTACGAGGCAATGTGCTTTTTTTGGCAGCCCTCTGACTGGCCAGTGTCATGAGGCAAGAATCATGAGAAGGAGAAGAACTGTTTAATTTGTTCTAACCTTCGTTTCTGCTCGCCTGATGGCCAGGCGATCAGCAGCGTCATCCTCAGCGGCACTCAGCCGGCTCTCAAGTTCGTTCAACCGGCGCTTCAATTCGGACTTTTCATCCGACAAGCTCGAAACCATGCTGCGCTGTTCCTCCAGATCATTTTGAACAGCAGTAAGCTGTAGGAAAAAAATGGAACACCCTCATCACTGAATGCTCATGATGACATCATGACGACATCAGGCAGAAGATCACACAAGAGCTTGGAACTGTTAACTTGAGACCAGGACTTCAACTCATATCCCTGATCACACAGCAAACAAGGGTTGCCTTTGCTACCAGGTCACTATGCCATCCTCAGAGGAAAGTACAGAGGCTTCTGACAACTACTTCAGGTCTCTATGAGATACATTTATCATCTCAGTATACGACAAAAACTGAGAATGCCGCCTCCCATGTAGGCTGCCATCTTACCCTCTCCAAGGTCCGGCTGTGCTTCTTAGTAAAGTTTTCCATCTCGTCGAGCTCTTCTTCAAGGCGTGTCTCCAGTTCGTCCTTATCAGATGCTGCAGTAGCCAACCTGCCTTCCAGCTGAAAGTAGCAACAGATTAGCAACAATAAGAAAATAAATCGTTTAACCAGTACCACCACTGTCCTCTGGACAAGCACGAGCACTCGGCTTCCAGAAACTGGCAAACTTCAGCCCAACAAAGACAGACTGATGTTTGCGAAGGCATTGCAGACACCACACGAGAAAGCTATCCTAAGCATTGCTGACAACTTTGCTTTGTACCAACAAGAACAACCCCTCTCCGCGAGAGGGAGAATGTTCAGATACCAAACAATTCACTAACGTAGCCATGCAGGTTTTGAGAAAATTTTATCACTGGAGTAGAGATGTTGCCATGGAGATAGCTTGCTGGGCTGCTATATCATGTGGTGTCAAAATGGTATTCACCATTTCCACAGCTTGCTGGGCTCAACAGGCGATGATAAATTTCTTCCATTCAAGGAGCTTCGATACAGCATGATCCTACTTTGTGTGAAGTTTGTACTCGAACCCAAGCACCAGTTCAATAATGCTGTCCCTTTTGTGCAGTCAATATCTTTCTTCCGTTTATTTCTTCGACTGACCTCCTTCTTGTCGCGCTCCAAACATTCGTTGGTCATCTGAAGATCTTCGATCTCGCGCTCCAGCTTCGTCTGGGCACGCTTTGCGGTCGAGAAGGACTCCTGAAGCTCATCGACCTTAAACGAGATAAAACCAAGAATGAGACCTTGCAGGAGGACAAACAATCCGGCTGGGGATCACAAGAGCATGTAGATAGTGGGCGAGTGTAAACAGGAAGATGGCCATCTCTCTAGAGAGGTGGATGTCTTGCATAAATTCAGTGTTAACAGACAGAGCATATGGAACGTTGGAGAACACAGACCGTTGGTCTCAAGTGCATAAAATGTTGCTCCAGGGGAAAAAGTGCCTTGGTACACCCAAAGCACACCTTTAGCAATTTCCCACTTCCCCTGCGGCAGGTATTTTACAGAACATTAGCACCACAGTGGCTTGAACTTACCTGGTTTCTCATAGCCTTGAAACGCTGAGGGTTCCCTTGCTAAATAGCAATAAGCAAAATAAAAGGGCAATTGTGTGCCGAAGAGCGTCATTCTCAATGCTTGCCATTCCTTTCTGAAACCAAACTCAAACAATGGCAGAAAAAAATCATGAAATGTCCTTACACAAGTACCAGGACCCTAAAAACGCAACCAGTCCAGTTTCACACCAACCAGTCCACTTTCACACCAACCAGTCCACTTTCACACCAACCAGTCCACTTTCACACCAACCAGTC
>JAOWAR010151987.1:0-11213 GCA_028571005.1 Clathrina lutea
CTAGAAATAAAATTCAATGGGATTATTCTAAGTGGGCGTCATGTGCAGCGCGCGCGCGAGCTCACGTGCATCGCGCGCGGGATTTTAATGCATGAATGCGCAATTTTGAGTGCGCATGACCAGGATCGGGCCAACATGGACGCCTGAAAAGCTCGCTGGATCAACTCGATATGATCATGTTACAATCATGTTACAATTATGTTACAACAATGTTACAATCATGATACAATAATGTTACAATCATGTTACAACAATGTTACAGTCATGTTACAACTATGTTTGTAGCCACACTCCGAGGATTGCTGGGCTTTACCACATATGCGTCCTGACATGCAGACTCGCTGTCAGAAGCACCTTCATTGAGAAAGGCCCAAATGATGATGGACGGATGATTGAAGGTGTGGTTCACCATCTCCTCCAAGCCCTGAAGGGAAAGGTTCATCACAAGCAAACAGTTTGCTTGATGAGATAAGGATCGGCAGCTTCTACGTCGCCTCCATGATCACTTCAATGAGGCTTTCCACCCATGCATTAACGTACAAAATTCAGCCACTTCTTGTGTGAGAACTCTTATTGAAACGGGCATGAAATTCTTATTGACATTTGTACATGCCTATGCAGTACAGTATGCAGTACAGTATGCAGTACAGTACTGGCGTGTCATACACATAAGGGCTTCACTTAGCAGCGAATGAAGCCTCACAAGCCCCATGCACTTGAGTCCCTCAAGTCTGACTTCACAACTTGAGAAAATTAAACATGAACACGGCAAAAGTACTGGTTTGGAAGGACCTTGAAGATGACACTGGAATATGTAACGAAAAGTGAAGAAATTTAGAGATCCCGAAGAGGGAAGACACCAAAATAACAAACTTTGAATTAAGCAGGTGAGATTTGAGACATTTTGGCATTCAATGCAATAGTCAGTCGATGAGGCAGCTGCTATAGTCAGGACTCTTTAGCCTGCAATTGAGCAGGCCTGAATAGATAATATTAATCAGAGGAATCTGTTTTTTGGCCTGCAATTGAGCAGGCATCAAAAGATAAGATAAATTAGAGGAACCTGCGAAGAAGTGAGGGTTTGATAAAGTAAAGCAGCCATTGCCACCTCAGTCACTGGCTGCATAAAATTTAGGAACAATGGGTAGACACGAACGTAGTGCTCAACAGGCCATTGGAACACCAATAGCTTCCAAGTAGAAAACAACCACACTATTTTGCAATATCTGTACACAGACTTTCAGTTCTTGCCTGAAGAAGCGCTTCGATGAAATCCTTGTCTGTCAATTGGCTTTTTGAATTTCCCCAGCCGAGATTCTCTTGCCAAACCAAAATTCCCAGCTCATCACACAAGTCCAGGAAGCGTTTGTCATGAGGATAGTGGACAAGCCTAAGATATCGGAAAGACAAGAAAGGTTACTGTTCAGGTTGGCTCACTAGTCAACATATATATTTGCATCAAGAGCCGTGACAGTAATTTAAAGTTGAAATCAAACCATCTCAGTATGCACCTCGTTATGTTACAAAAGCTTGTTCTTTCTGGTAGGGCAGGTTTGAGCACTCCGTGTGTCCTTTCTGTATCTTCCTTACATGCATCACATTTCATTCATAAACTTGTGTCAGTATTACTCTTCTTTCGCGCTGGTCTGCAAATATTTCTAGCTGCTGTCTTCTCTCGCCAACACCACTTTTGGCTGTTCTCTTCTCCTTCTCTGTCTTCTCCCCGGGCCCCCTTTTCCCTCCCCCGGGATGTCGTTTGCAGTTGGAATGCCCATAGCACACAACAAAGCCAATCCCTTTGCGGGTTGGCCAAGTAGAAGAGCAGATACGATTGTGGCATTCCAGTTGTGCTAGGTGATGGTGCCGCAGGTTTGAGCCCTAGCCGTGTTATTTATTTCTTTTCTCATTCTCTCTGACAGTACACCAGAAGTCACAGAAGTAAGGGTGCTCTCTCATTTCCGAGACTAATGGCATCAAGCTGCTTGGCCTCGAATGGATCTGTGTGGAAATGTACGATGAAGTTGATAACACAGAATATGTCATGGAAAGACCCCTGGGAGACGGTAATGGAGTCCATATTATACATTAACCACACTAGTCATGACAATGACTATAAACTGCAGCAAGTCCCGTTTTCTTACTCCAATAAATGCCATCAGATGGCTTTCCAAAAATTTAAAAAAACCCATCTGACCGGAGATAGTTCCCTCCAAGATCGCGGAGTATTTGGAGATCGTGCATCCATTGCTGCCTGTCAAGAGTGGCACCATACTGTGGGTGGGCGTCGTGACGACTGAAGCCCAGCAGCTTGACTGGATCACCGTTGATACAGACAGCCATCTCCCCCGTACTTCGCTTGCAAGCTTTCACGTCTCTGGCAAGATGAACAGGAAATGGTGTGACATTTATGCAGGAATATCGACTTACACCTGTACCAGCTGTCAGTTTTTCATAGAAATGTTTGTATGATAGTGGCTTGTTTTGTATTGCACAGAATCAATCATGCTTGAAACATCCAGAGAAGTACTAATCAAGCATGGCATTTTATTCTAGTACACATAATCCGTGTCCATCATGTAGCATGTACATTAATGATATGAGGTGCACTGCCAGAAGAGATTTAAGGCTATTTTAAGCATTTCGTACTTCTCTGTACCAATATTTTCATTTCGTCTCTTATGAGGCATTATATATATAACCATAGACAAGTGGCTGTTTCTGTATCGCTCAATATAAGGTTCAGGAAATTCAGGAGATCAGGGACTACTAGATTTCACAGGTCTTCTTTTCAGCTTGATCTTATAATTTCTTTACCTTAAACCAAAGCGAACAACAATAGCGTCCTCTGTCGAGTATGTGTTGATCTGCAAGTAGTGCATCTCAGGCTTTCCAGGGTTCCACAGTCTAACAGGCCGGTGGAAGAAGAGAATGACTGCACAATTACTCTCTCTGGTTCATTGTCTTGCTAACAGGAGAGCTTCCAATGGAGAGAGAAAGTGAGCTCTACTCTGAGAAGGATCTGAGATTAGTATGCTACACTTTTTAATTTTGAATGAGAAAGTGATAGAACAAGAAGTTGTCTGTTTCAACTTTGCATCAACTTCGCCAAGTCTCGTCGACATGATTCCACCATAAGCTCACCGAGGATTTGGGACTTGAAGGGAAACGCTTCCAATGTTTCTCTCAACATCAATTTCCAGTGTTGTTGATTGGTTACCACCATCAAATGCTGCAGGTCAAGGGGCAAGTCGAGTTTGCATGTGCTTTGAATTTCAAATGTAATACTTGAACGTTTTGTAATTCAGCTCTTGGTATATGGCTTGTGAAGACAATAGCCTTGAGTCGATCAGGAAGCTAAAAGTCAGTCAAGACAGGGATGATGCTTTGAACACAATTGTGTGCTGCAGATCCCAGTCTAAAGTGATCCAGTGATATTGTCCTACAGTTACAGGTACTTTGAGGCCATGGCAGCTGTCAATACTGTCAGCGATTTGTGGTGTTCAGGGTCAACCCAACCTGTCCAGAAAATCAAACTATATTGAAACCTTCTGCGTCAACTCACCATACGAAAGGGATAGTTTCCCGGAGATGGTTGGGTTCGAATGAAGACGGATTTTTGCCGTAATTTTCCCTCCAGCTGCATCGTCAATTTGAACTGAGCACCAGAGTGAGAACATTAATGAACTAAGCACCAGAGCGAAAACATCAAATCTTTTCAGCTTTTTTCCTTAGGAAGATTTGGGATCAATACGCTTCGTCCTGCAGACGCCACTGCAGTGAACTAAAAGAATTGACTTAATCATGAGGACCATGTGTTGGCCCCGGCTCTGTATTCATCCGATAATACTGCTCTAGATCTGTGAATACCCGATAGCATTGCTGGAGTAAATTTATTCACCCGATAGCACTGCTGGGGTTTGCACACAAGCATTGTCTTCTTACTGTCAACATTCTCTATGGAAACGCTTGGCACCACGTGGCCGTGAACACGTCGGATCAGACCTCCAACTGCACAAAGCACAGCAGTGATATTATTCACACAATAATTTAGCTTTGCAAAAAAGAACTTTGAAAAGAACTTATGATCATACACTCACCAGTGCCACTGCATTCTCTCAAACACAAACACACCCACAAAACCTTACCTTCTCCAAATGGGAATACTCACACTGGTAAAAATCATAACCCGCTGACTGTAAGATGGTTCTTTTTGAATCAAACCGGTTGTCCGTGACAACAACAATTTCCCGAACAGGGTTGCTGCTCATGGGCAGGTCTACCCAAAATGCACTGAAAACAAGAGACACGTCTGGTTCAGGGAAAGAAGATATCATTGGTAATCTTAGCCGGTCGTGCCATTTCGAGGAGATCTGGTATTGACAAGCCAGGGGTTTGCCATTGACATTCACGCACAATCACAGGTGATAAACTAAGAACCACTAGCAGTCTTTAAAAGAATAAACAAAACAATGGAGAGTTCCAGCAGGGAGGGGTTAACCACATCCGTATTTCTTTACTGGTAATTTCCACATGACCATCCTGAAACGGATTTTCTTCAGTAAGACGTTTCGGTGAAACCGTGCTCACCTTCAGTTGTAATAATTTTTAATAATTTGGCAACGACTCAAGAAAGCTTGTTTCGGGTGAGGTGGGAAATATTGTTAAGGTCAACTACCCGGTCAGAACCTCTAAATTTCTTTCTCAGTACCAGTATAAGTTTCCATCATCAAACGTTCAACGTTTCCGTCAGAATTGCCCTGCTCTTCAGGAGTTTTAATGGAAAGTGTAGCAATCAAGTAAGTCGTTTGTACATGGCTCATCAAATGAAGAACATGGTCTTGAGGCAATTGAACAGAAGTCTTAAAACTCCTCGCTGGTAGGTTCTCAAGAAGTGGGTGATACAGACAATGTTGATTTGTCATAAGTAAGCTGCTGTCAAGCCGACTGTGTGTCTACCTATGAGTAGGCCAACAATGAGGACCTGAGTTGGTGACTATGAGTAGGCCAACAATGAGGACCTGAGCTAAAAGATAGATGAATCTAGAGCAAAGAGAGGACAACAACCGGACAACAATCCATGTTCTACTATTACTAACATCTGACAGAATGCAGAGTGTGATACCCAGGGGGGAAACCCTCTTACCTGTAGCCATTGCTATGCTCAGTGACCTTTGTACCATCACAGTACACTGCACACCACAAGCTGCACGCTTCGAACAAGAGTCGAGAATGACTGTTGGCGGTAACCATGGTACGTGTTCTATAAATTCCCGTGCCACGGAGTCCTCAAAAGATCACAAAGAAATTCTCTTTCAGCGTTATCAGCCTTGCCAAGCGGGAACTCAAGAACATTACTCACAATATGAAGTGCCACAACCATGACTATTCCATCCAAGAAATCAAGAAAAACAAGCAATTGACAGCCGGGGGCACATGAAATGAATTCATTCATATTATCATTTTTCTTTCTGCTGTCCACTTTAGATCTGGGACAAAACTAGTAGCAAGGAAACAAGTTTTTGCACCTTAGGCCAACCACGTCTAAGTCCTGTCCCGTCCCGTCCCGTCCCGTCCCGTCCCGTCCCGTCCTGGAGCTTGTACACTTTTTTCTGTTCATTGGCTTTTCATTCTTTTTCTTCCTGAATTTCCTTCTCCTTTTCAAGTCTTTACGATTGCATCCTGAAAATCAGAGGGGTTTTCTGAGTCGCGCTCGCGGGCTCTCCAGGAATTTCATTTCAGATATTTAAGGTGTTCCAGGATGGTAGACATGTAGACATGGATGTTGCTACTACCGGTGACTATGTCCAAATTTTCACCCAGAAGCTCACCTTATACAACTAGCAAAGTATATATTTGTAGAAAGCTTGTATTCAAAAGATTAATTTTATTAAATCCTCTTGAAGCTAAATGGCATGTGATCAAAGTTATGATGTCACAACACCATACTTATTTAGCATGTACATGTCGGAAGTCAGAAATTTGGACTCATCTTCGCAGACATCCACGCAACTGGCTCTGTGAGTTCCTGTTGCAAAGCGACAAAAAAGTGCGTCTGGCTTTCTTGAATTTCATCCTTGGCGGCCCTCGAGACCGTCTGTGAAACTCGGAGTAACAGTAAGAACAGTCTCCATTTTCTGCCTGTCCTCGAATTTCATCCTCTTTATCCCACCAGGGCTCACCAAAAATCAAAGTTTCCCCTACAAACTTGTTTTCAACTTTTCTGAAGTTCGGATGCGATTTCAATACACCCAAGACACGCCTTTACCGCTTAGTAACAGGAACTCAGAGAGAAAATTAAGGCTGGTTGAGCAGATGGTTGCGAAGATAAAGCCAATTGTTGACTTCCGTCATGTACACGCCATATGTGGTGTTGTAACATCATAATTTTGATCACATAACATTTGGCTTCTAGAAGTTTCAGTAAAAATAATCATTCACTCTGTTGGGGTGTCGGGTGTCGGGGTGGATAAAGTTCTCCTTTTAGATGAAAATCTGAACATAGTCACTTCTATGGTCAATCTCCATGTTGACCATCCAGGGCCATCTCACTTCCCTGACTGGCCCATTACATAGACGAGGCTTGCCTAAGATCTTCCCGAAGGGTGCAACTTCAGGACGCAAACTCAACAGCAATATAAACTTCAATCTGGCACAGAGACACCATCCAGCACAAAGACACCATCCGGCATAGAGACACCATCCGGCACAGAGACACCATCCAGCACAGAGACACCATCTGGCACAGAGACATCATCCAGCACAGAGACACCATCCGGCACAGCGACACCATCCAGCATAGAGACACCATCTGGCACAGGGATATCATCCAGCACAGAGACACCATCCAGCACAGAGACACCATCCAGCACAGAGACACCATCCGGCACAGAGACACCATCCGGCACAGAGACACCATCCGGCACAAAGACACCATCCGGCACAGAGACACCATCCAGCACAGAGACACCATCCGGCACAGAGACACCATCCGGCACAGAGACACCATCCGGCAAAGAGATACCATCCGGCACAGAGACACCATCCGGCACAAAGAGAACGGTGCATTTAAGACTGTCGTGGTCCTGAGTGGGAAGACATGAACAAGATAGTGTTCCCAGCACACCAGTCAAAGGTCAAAGTTTTTTTTTGCAAGACGTTTTGCTAGAAATACCTCTAGCTTCATCACTTGTAAACGAAGTACAGAAAACATTAACACCCATTTATATGCTATGTTCTAGAGCAACGGGCGATCTAGGTGCATACCGATTGGCTAGTGCGAAAAACTATGTGGAAACCATAGCAACCCAACCCATGACCAATTCATACCAAGCATATAAATGGGTGTTGCTGTTTTCTGTACTTCGATTACAACTGATGAAGCTAGAGGCATTTCTAGCGAAACGTCTTGCAAAAGAACTTTGGCCTTGACTGGTGTGCTGGGACCACTATCTTGTTCACGGTGCATTTACTTTGGAACAGAGTTGATTTTTAAATGAAATCTTCACACACAGCAACCAGCAGACACCATAACATTGCAGCGTGGGACACACTTACCGGCATACTTAGGAGATGCGTCAAAACTTGCTGGTACCGCCATGACGTCATTGTAGCTAATCTGATAGGAAATAAAGTAACGAGCACGCCATGTTCGATGTCTGTTCCACTCAAGCATGACTCAGTGTTTGAAGTATCCGGTACGGGGAGTTACCCCTCACCCAGTGAACTTGGCTCGGAAGAGACGAATATTTCAACATCTTCCCGAAGCCAATTTCTTCTTTTAGGTAGACAGGGATATCATTTGCCGTCTCCGGCTTCGAATCTAGAGTGCTGTGTCCACTACAGGTGCCCAGGAAGAGAAGTAAATATTGCTGGTATATATTGCTCCTGACTACAGCCAACCGCGGATAGAGTCAGTTTAGAGCAGTTGACATAATATACCTTGCTGATGTCGACGTTAGTTGGGTCGGAGATATTATCTGAAAAGTAGAAGTCCCAGTATCCGTTGAGAGACATTGATCCATGCTGCGGGTAGCAAGGGTACTCGTGGCACACGAAGAAGCTAGACGACTCGGCTCCCGTGACGTCACAAACAGCCACCAGCAGTGCCATCAACGCTAGACACTTGCCCTGCATCGCGTCCTGTTAGTTCGTTCGTCGAGGAGGCTCTTTGATGCCTTTCTTTGTCGTCACTGCTTAACATCTCGCTGCGAGAGCGTCCTTCGCTCCGTTTTGGCTTGACGCCTTCAAGGCGTCGAGCAGGGTACGTCACGTGACTGTCATTCATCTCCGTACCCCTTGTCCACATACCAGTGATAAACTGGTTTATCGAGTACTAACTGATCTAGCCACTAGGCCCGCGATAAACTGGTCTATTGAGTACTAACGTATCTAGCCATTATCTAACAATGCTTCGCACAGAGATTCCAGAAAAGAGAATATAAATAATCACAAAAAAAAAAACCCAGGTCGATCGCCCAAAGCACTTATTTGGAGACTTCGCTTTTTCTGCGAACGTTGACAAATCGACGCGACAATGCTTTTTTTTTGCAGAAAGGCCGGAACCTTATACAAAATTATACACAGTGCAAAACTTTACAGGTTTTTATTAATGTGGGCAATCAATGCTATGGCAAGTGGTTAAGATAAATCAAAAAGGAGTGGGGGACAAAGTTCTGCGGTGAAGCCAAGCTTTATAAGAACACTAAGGGACACTGTATTGAGCAGGGGCACGATGGAGATAAAAGTGTTGCTTTGCTTTATTTTTACATTCAGATAATTTAGTTACTGATTGTAAGTGCTTTGGAAGGGCGTTAAAAGTGTGTGCAGCAAAATATATAGGAGAGGATCGGAAAAGAGTGGAATTGGGCTTAGGCAGCTGAAAGTGGTCATGCTGACGAAGCAAATGCTCTTCTGGCGGAAACACGCATCCTGCAAGCGCTGGGGAGCTGTTTTATGAGCCAGGTGGAAGCCAGGAAGGGCAGACTAATCATTTCGACGTGATTGTATAGATGCCTGGTTGACTCGGAGGCTGAGCGGGAGCGCATCATGGTCACAGTGCTCAAAAACTGGTTGCCGGAGGATAATTTTGAAAGCTCGCTGTTGGAAGCGCTCTAATCGATCTCACAGATGAGCGGCTGGTAACTTTGGCCAAGCAAAAGATACGGTACTCTACCACAGGGTGGACTATGATGTACATAGAGTAGTATAACAACAGTGCCTTTTTTCGGAGAGAGCGCAACGGAGTCTTCGCAACGTGGGAAGGAGGCGAGCAGCTCTTGATAACACTTTGCTGACATGTGCCGTCCACCGCAAGTCAGACGACAGGATAAGGCCCAGGTGCCTTTGTTCTTGAGCTTCCCGGAGAGGGGTGTCATTGAGCTGAGGCAGTCAAGTTTCTTCGTTTCGTAGGAAGGGGAACTTGGCTTGACCTCGTTTTTTCCTTAAGAACACGCGGAAAAAGCTCCTTATTCAGCCTGTGGAATCTGGTGCGTACAGGTTCAGCCGTTTTTGAACAATGAGAACACACACACACACACACACACACACACACACACACACACACACACACACACACACCGACTGACACATATTTGTTATTAAAGATGCCTATTATAACGTGCCGTAAAAATCGAGACACTGGGCAACGGAAGACCAACCACACTGGGTAATGGGAGACCTACCACACTGGGCAACGGAAGGCCTTCCACACTAGGCAATGGAAGACCTACCACACTGGGCAACGGAAGACCTACCACACTGGGCAATGGAAAACCTACCACACTGGGCAATGGAAGATCTACCACACTGAGCAATGGAAAGCCTACCTGGGGATACCAACTCATTTTGGCCCCGGGAGACCGATGCAAATGCTGAGAGCGGAGACGGAGAAGCTGATCGCAAGAGCCGGCGTTACCAAGCTGCAGAGAGCCGCTCCGGAACATTGATGCTGATCATGGCAATCTTGGACACAGCATAATCTGCTTCTGGACTAGAGCAGTTGTTACCCTTTTTGCATGAAGTCTTCAAGACACTCAGGGTTTGTCATCGCAGGTGTTTTTTCTCTTCTTCTTCCAGAAAATAGCACTGAATGAACGCAAGGCGAGGCTTGCAGAGTCCACATCATCAGGCGTAATACAGCTCAGGTATCACTAATATAGCTCAGGTGTCACTAATATAGTGCGGTGACATCATCAAGCATAAAATAGTTTAGTGACGGGCCATTGGCATATTTTCTGAGTCATGCCTGCTCCTTTGTTGCTGTGCTTTTGGTTTTGTTCAAAATCTCCTTTTAGCTTTGAGTGTCTGAAGCAGCACAAGTGTCCATGACAAACTGCTTACCCACATGGGCACCCAGAAGGTACAAATAGCTGAAAACGGCACCGGCTGACCAGTCCCAGATGGATTGCAACAAATTTAGCTTGCTTTATGACATGGAAGCAGTCAGTACAGAAAAAGAGGCATATGTGACGGCACTGCTGTCAGCTTGAAATGATTGAAACGAAAGAATCTCCACAAGTCCACGCGAATGCTCTTACATAAAAAGAGAGTAAATGCTAAAGAAAAAATCTCAAAGAAGAAATTCTGAAGAAGACAAAATTCGACAAAATTCTGAAGAGGACATCGAGCGAAGAACGCCGAAGAACAGTTTATAGTCACCAATGTAAGACAAAGAAAACATGAACCACTAAACAATACAAAGTAAGTGAACCAGCTGTATCCTCCACAGTGTCGTTTTAAGGGTGCTGTGTGTTTGTGTTTCTCTCCCTGAAACATTCGTTCCAGCTGAAACATTTGTTCCAGTGAAACATTTGTTCCAGTGAGTGAAAACTAGCCGATCTTAGGTGCTGTGACAATGATGGGGAGAGAAAGAAACGAGAAAATAAGTTATCTGTTTGGATCGTTTCAGGCTAAAAGTGCAACATTGTAACATTGCTTGCAAAGATAGTACAATACTCCCACCTACACAAGAGAGTAAAATACTTCCACCTACACAAGATAGTACAATACTTCCACCTACACAAGAGAGTACAATATTTCCATCACACAAGAGAGTACAATACTTCCACCCACACAGAACAAACATCACCACTTCTGCTGCTAGCTTCATCAATTGAAAAAAAAATACAGCGAAAACAAGGAAAGCAAAGGCAGCCAAGTTTTGGCTAGAAAACAGCATGACGTTAAAACTACACTGCATTAAATGATAGGAAAAC
>JAOWAR010151998.1:0-11213 GCA_028571005.1 Clathrina lutea
TTTTTTTTTCTGTGTTTTTGTGGTGGTTTTTGGGGTGTGGGGGGGGGGTGGGGGGGGGGGGGGGGGGGGGGGGTGGGGGTTGCTCACTCATGGCTTACAGCTCCTTTCAACCCCATCTCACAGCCCTTTCGACCACAACACGTGCTTCTTTCGACACCAGCACACGGTTCTTTCGACCCCAGCACACGGTCCTTTCAATCCAGACCTATCTTCACCCCCATACCATACCAGCTCTGTGCCCCTTGCACACCTCGGTGCAGCACTAGAAGCTGATACATGCCACCAGAAGGGCATCTGTCGCACCCTCACGGTGCAGTGCCATAAGCCTAGCAATATACACACTGACGCCATTTGCTTGCAGCACCCTCACCTGCCCAAGAACATGCTCTGGTCTGTGATGTATTGGGATGGGAGTTAAACCCTAGTAGCGTAGAGAAGTACGACATGCAATGATGCGCCAGGCAAGAAATGCAAGGAAAACACAAAGCAAGCGTCATGCTTTCCACTTTGCTACATTCCACTTTGCTACAACTGCTATGCAGCCGATTGATACCTCTGGACAGCGAACTTCCTCCAGCTAAACATTGCTGCAGCTAAACATTGTTCACATGGATTCAGGCCTACGGCTTTAAGACCTAGCACTTGGACCTCTCCTTGGAACATTTCAACTCCCCTGGGGCTCTTTGTGCTTCTGCCTTGACTTCACGCACTCAATCAAGCCACTCTGTCCTCCTCTCAAGTTGAAGACCTTGAGTTCTGTATTAGTTGCTTGAGTTCTGTAGTTGCTCTTTACTTTTCCCTTGTCATTTCCCTCCATGTCAATTGTTGGCACCATTTCAAAGCCTGTATGCGCACATTGTACTGCAAAACATAAGATTTTACGCCTGCAAATTGTCCAGAATAAATTCAGCGATACCAGCTCTCATATGTGTGTTCTATTATTCCCACTGATGATGGCGTAGTACGCCGAAACATTTGGAAGTAATAAAATCCTTCTTCGATATTTCAAGAGTCAAGAACATCATGTTGTTATCATGGGAAAAATTCTCAAAGAAAGCTTTATGGTTGGGTGGACATAAAAGTTACATATATGATAAAATGGAAAGACCAACCATGCCAAGCTATAGCATACCGACAGCATGCATCGTTCACACAACCTTAACTCAGAGAGCCACGAGTAGCATATAACAGCATGCAGCCACGAGTAGCATATAACAGCATGCAGAATTCACGTGATAAGCCATCATAGGCATCACTATGGTTTTGCTTCATTTCAAGCACAAACTGTCTTCTGCTCGGAAAGTGATGTTTACTAAAAGTCGTTTTCTTGGTAAAATCTTTTTTGTGTGTTTAGTTTTAGTATACATTCATATATGCACACATTTACACACATGATGTATTGTGTACATAGAACTTCAGACAGGAGTACTATCTACAAAACAGAACTTCAGACAGGAGTAATATCTATAAAATAGAACGTCAGACAGGAGTACTATCTACAAAATAGATTTTCAGACAGGAATACTATATCGTTATCTTATATAATATATACGTATACGCACGTCAAATTTTGCTCACTCACCAGAAACATATGTCGGACATTTTCAAACTTTAGTACAAGCATAAGACCACGGAGTGCACGGAAGGGCTGTAGCAGACGCTGTAAATAAATAAATAAATAAATGAAGACAGGCAGCAGGCCTGGTGTGATTGGCACAAACATACAGGCACTTCATTTGAAAATCAAGCCCTTTTCAGAACATTGACCTGCACCAGTTAAAGTGAAATCGTCATCATCCACCATGATGTCATACATGATGTGATACATGATGCCATACATAAGACACTTCCTCCAAAATGCGGACAGTTCCCTCCCATTGCATAGATTCCCTGTCGATTTCAACAAATTTCAACAAATAGCCCGATGATGTCTGATATCCCGGTGATGTCTGTTTTCTTCATTGAGCTACATCGCCTGAGAATTGCTCAGCTTGGAGAATGGTGACAAGAATTAAGCCACGTGCATGACACTTTCTCAGGTTATTTAATTGTCTTAAGCTTGATCCCCTTAATCTGGGACATCCAACGTCCACTATATGTGTATCCTACTCTACTAGTTCTAATAATTATGGGTGTGTTGCTAATGTTACACCAAAACCATTCAAGCACAACACCATTATACCCAACTATAGCTAGACACTGACCATATACCCAACTATAGCTGGACACTGACCATATACCCAACTATAGCTAGACACTGACCATATACCCAACTATAGCTAGACACTGACCATATACCCAACTATAGCTAGACACTGAAAAAGAGGAGGCTGACATTGGTAACAACATTGATCTAATATAATTTTCAAAAAGAGACTACATAAACTTCATCTTCTCACAAAGAGGACTAAGAGAAGCATCGATGTGTGGTTTCTGTACCTTTCCAGAAGAATTCTCAGCCACGAGAATGCTGAAGTCGATAATATACAAGAAAATGATGACAATCTCTATCCTGCAGTAGCAAAAAGAGAAACAATAGAAAAATCCAAATAGACTTCAAGGAAGAACATGTGGCACAGAAAGACGTTTGCACAAAGTAAATTAACACCCAGGTTTAACGTTGATATCTGGATCAAGCAGAGGACCAAATCCAAGCACTTTTCACTTTGTTTCCCTGCAGGGTAAAAGATGGGCTATGCAAAGGTTTGGCGGCTCAGTGCGGCTACTCGCAGCGTAGAGAGGGTTGAGTTCAGACTCGAGAACAAAGGCCTTCTCAAACGGCCGGCATGAAAATTGCGTGGTCCAGAAATGTCTTCAAGCAGCCCCAGAATTTATTTTAATCTTCTCGAGCTAAACCCCACTCGGGTTGACAATGATGTAATGCCACCGCCATCCTCGCCAATAAAACATGCCTGGATACAAAAAAACAATGAACTTTCAGAACGGGAAGAACCTAGCCTGAGATTGCGTTCACGTAGAAATCACGCCAGTAGGCGCGGTAGTATAATCGCCCAGAGAACTCACGTGTGAAATTCTTGATCAAAAGGGGTAAGATGTATCCATGAAACAACAGAAAAATAGTAATGTCATGCACTAGGCTTCCGAGTCTTCAACCATTTGTGCGGTTTGTACGTGCCCGACGACTGTTCCAAAGCGGAAACTGACCATGTAATGGTGAAAGATCAAGCTTGAAGTGCTCGTCTGCCCTCTATGTGGGCATCATAGGCACAACTGAGTCCGGCGGAGGGTTTCAGCACATGTCAGGTTTCAGCACATGCCAGGCCTAGGCTAGCTTGTCAGGCCGGAGAGCTGATGTGTATGCACGTGACCGTGAAGGTATGCTGTCATGTCACGTGGAGTCGACCATGGACCAGCGGACCATTGTCTGATTATGCAACGTGCCGCGGGTAGAGTCCCGGCTGGCAAGCTCGGCAAGCCATATGCCAGGCCAGCATGCAGGATATGCGGTGGACTGTACTGGAGTGGATCGGGAAGGACATCAATGAATGAATGAACGAATAAATTTATGAAAGAGTTTGCCGCCGGAGTCTTTCTGACTGCAGCTCAACATGCTCGATGGGGCCAGGGGATAGAGCAGTCCCTTGCTCGACTTGTCTGCCAGGCACGCCTGCCCTACCCCGGCAAAGGACGGGCTGGCCAATCGGTCTTACTTGTCTATGGCCCTATTCTTCGCAGTGCCTTCGAGGTGACGGCGATGGATGTCGTTGACAGAGCGGTGGCTGGCTGTCCCGTCTGCAGCTTACCCTACGATGAAGAGCGAACTCCGCTATCCACGTCCTGCGGACACTCACTCTGCCGCCTGTGTGCCGAAAAACTCTCCGGGGGACCTCCTTCTGAGGAGCACCGAAGCTTCACTTGCACGCTGTGTGGCGAGCTATGCACCCGACTACGTCCCAATGTCGCTCTCCAGGCGCTACTGGAGGAAATAGCCAAAGCGAGGCAACGAGCGCAAGACCACGATTCGTTCAAATCCTCCATCAGTGCTCAGTCTCGGACGAATTCGAATGCTGGCATTGAGCAGGAAATTGACGAATGGAGGTACTTGCGAATAGACTTCTCCGAACTGCAGCCCGAAAGTTTGATTGACACAGGCGCTTACGGTGAGGTGCACCGATGCAGATGGAAGAGGGAACTCGTGGCTGCAAAGATTATCCGTTGTGGAGAAACGTCGCCGTCGCTGTTACAGACGTTTCGGCGCGAAGTGGAAGTAATGAGCGTTCTTCACCATCCGAACATCGTACTTATGCTTGGCGCGTGCGCAGAGCCTCCTCGCCTGTGCTTGGTGATGGAGCTTATGAGCGGAGGTAGTCTGTACGGTCTTCTTCACGTGAACAGATTTCGACTGGAGCCTATGGAGACTCGGAGTTTGTCTCTGGACATAGCGCACGGCCTTCAGTATCTGCACAGCTTGAACATCATGCACAGAGATATGAAGAGTAAGGTGAGAAGATCAGGTATAAGGAGCAATGGAGGAGCACACGCTTTCATGTCCACCATATACTGACTCACGTTGAAGTAAATTTATCCACAAGGCCATTTTATTGGGATTGTTGACATGATCGGATTGAATCGTCAAGGGAAAGCAGGCCGTACATTTCAATGAGAGTGTGAATGCATGCCCGATTGAAATTGAAAATACACATTCAACCATCAACCCGTAGTGGCCCGGACTGAAGACAAGTGAAAAAAAAAAAGCTCAGATCAGGAGCTGTAGAAAGCAGTGGGCCTTTACAGCCGCATGTTCAAGCTTATTCCGCAGTACTTTTGATGGGCCAGACCGCTGACTTGTCTGCAATATTTAGTCTGCCTGTTGGGCTCTTGTTAGATGATCCTTAGTACTCTGCAAACTTCATCGTCAATAAGTGTTGCACTATGATGTTGCATTAGGATGTTGTGCTATATTAGGCCAGCGTTGGCAGTATATGGCTTTTGCTGACGATGTATTTTGTTCTCGCAAAAAGAGCATGCCAGCCTTTTTCAGCCAGCCTGTGTTAACCTTGGAAAAGACAGTTTTATTTATTTGTGGTGACAATGTTTAGATCGAACAACTGCAAAACTAATAAGGAGAACTTGATGTACTGTATTGTTAACTAGTATCTTTCGTGTTGCGCCCAGAATGTTCTTCTTACACGGAGCATCCCTCGAGTGGCAAAGCTCTGTGACTTTGGGCTGAGTCGAGTTCGCACAGAGAGTGCAACCATGACAGGACAGATAGGAACACCACAGTGGACAGCTCCGGAAGTTCTCAACGGATCAAAGTACACATTTTCTGCTGACATATACAGGTGAGGGGAGGCGTGGGATTTCATTTTGAAGCACAATGGTTGTAGGGCTGAAATTTAGAAAGGCGAAAGCTTGTTCAATCTCTTCGTAGAGGCTTCATTGGATCAAAGTAACAACAGGTGAAGAAAAGATACAGTATTTCGCCCGTAGGGCGTCTTCAGCTGTAAAAGAAGAGTGGTTGTAGAGCTGAAGAAGCCCTACGGGCGAAACACTATCTCTTTCCTCTTGCTCTTTCCTCTACCAAATGTCACTTTGATTGAATTAACTGTTTCCCTGATATCGCTAAGCTTCATTGGACTTGAGATCATAACTTGTACCACTTCCCTGTTTGGGCGTTTGCTGTACATCATCAATCATCACTGGATTTAGTGTTTAATTTTAGCTGTTGCAGCTGCCTCATTTTGTTCCTTGTCGAGTATTTGTGCGCGTGTGCATGGGTGCATGTGTGCGTGTGTGTGTGTGTGTGTGTGTGTGTGTGTGTGTGTGTGTGTTTGTGCACATGTGCTTGCTTGGAGAAACATTCTGGAGCTCAGGCTATGGTTGTGCTCTGGCTTAAATTTCTCGTAGTCTTGGCATGGTCCTGTTGGAGATAGTCAGCTACCGATTACCGTACGCTGGACTCAACCCTATGGCTGTAATCATGGCTGTGGCAATTAAGCAGCAAGCTCCCACTATTCCCGACGACGTTCATCCTCGGCTAAGGGAGCTTGTCAAACGGTGTGTAGTATGTTCTTTGTCTTTTACTTCTCAGCTGTGTCTTCGCTTCCACCTTAACTTTTGAAGTGCAGAAAATTGACTGTCAGTTTAAAAATGAATATTCTGTTTGGTGTGTCTTTGTCGGCTCATCTTTTCAGCACCACTTATGTGCTGGTAATGCTCTACATAACATGCTGCATGACGACTGCTGCTAATGGATGAGACACAGTGCTAGTTTTTTTTCGCCAAGTTCTTCTTCGGCAATGTGAGAAAAATCAAAGTCAGATTGGAAGAAGGGATGTGACCGCACAAAGCCCATGAAAGGAATGTGATTGTAGAACATTTGACACAGCTCAAACTCCGTGTCGAGACCACAGCACGAGCCTGTGACACCAAATCACCTAACAGATGGCATTCACCTTTACTGTCGCCTTCACTGTCTGCTACACTGTCTGCTACACTGTCTGCTACACTGTCTGCTACACTGTCTGCTACACTGTCTGCTACACCATCATATCACCCTCAAAAGAATGTGCAATGGACTGTAGGTTCTAAGTCAGGCTATCTCGTCTACCCAGGGGTCCGCAGCCTGGAAGGTTGTAGCAGGCCAGGTCCAGGCCATAGAATCCCAGCTAGATGAGATATCCTGACTTGAAAATGGTGCTGTTGCACGTCCTTGAGAATGACGTGTTAGCATAGCGGGCAGTGAAGGCCACTCTTGTCCGCTATGATGATTTGGTGCTTGGGTTTGAGTCCCAGCCTCGGCACAGATTATGAGCTTTTTTTTTCTTCAATAATAAAAGAAACTCTTTCTCACTTCAGTGTTTCATGATCTAGCTCTGTTTTTCCAAAGGTGCACGACTTGGACAGCTGCTGAACGACCAAACATGCGGAACGTTCTGAATGCACTTGAAGCATATCGCCCCCATCCTCTGCGTCAAGACTCTCTTGTCTACCAAACTATAGTGTCATTTGAACAAGAGGGCAGCTCAACCAAACCATGGTCAAAGCAAGCATCGGCAGATGTTACTCATACGCCTCCTTTCGAAGCAGGTAGGACATTGTGAAGAACTCAAACAGCAGTTGACCGTTGGGTACCACCAGGAATCTCACTCCTGTAACCAAGGGTTAGCCGTCCATTTTCATGCGAAACAGGATTAATGCAACTGCCCTGCCCTTTTCTCTCATTCACAACAAATCTCAACTCTATCTGTGAGACTTCTCCTTCTCACACACTTCCACTCTCTGTTTCATCTCGCCATTGGTTTGTATCTCACCTGCAGTGATGAACGAAACATCAAGCAAGTTATTTCCACTCTTCGTTCCTTCTCTTTTGCTTGCCGTTATATTTAGCAGATTCACTGAATCTCAGGGCAGCCGGTCTACTGGCTGCTCAGGCAGAATTTGGCAGGCTTGCTTCTGACGTTGACTTCGGACTTTCTGATGGGAAGACCTCATCAAACGGAGAAACTCCCACAGTGCAACAGCTCTCACCTGTCTCTTTCCCTGGCCAGCAAGCATCTCCCAGAAATAACTCATGGCATCCAAGATCTCCTCTTCAGCGAAGAAGGACCAGGGCCAGTCTTCACAAACGTTTTGTGAAGGAAGTCCAAAGTTTCGACAGGATCAACCTTCAAGTAACAAAAACAGTCGAACGCAATGTTCTCCCCTCAAGTGCTGGTAAGAGTGGGCTTTAATTGATTGGCGATTTTACAGGCAGATCTAAAAGCGTTGCGAACGACTAGCAGTCATTCTCATTAATGCCTTTATTCATGTAACTTTAACTCGTGTTCAGCAAAAGAAGAAATGGCCACAAAATGCAGTGTGTGTGTGTGTGTGTGTGCATGAATGGTTGAAGCTAATGTATGGAATCCCACGATTGGTATGAGCACAGCAACAGAGGTTCATGTTGACAGGAGCAGTTTGTGATCTCGAAATTGCGGCGTCACGGGCGATTTTTCACTTGCCCTTTTTCTTCTTCCAGATTACTTACAGGCCAAGATTGAGGAAACGCTGCAAAGCATAGACGAGTACGCCTCAGCTGGCCAATTCCAAGCCATGCATGTTGACTATGTGAAGTCGTTCATGGAGGCGCCTTCCTTACAATGCGCCCAAGACGACGACGCCTGTGCTACCAGCACCACTCAGCGGGCTTCGAAGCGCCGTGAACTGCCTCGCAGGGAAATGGACTTTGGGATTGCATGGGACCTCTACTGTGTATTCGAAGACAGCACGTTCTTCTTGAGGATTTCCGAAGCCCAGGCAATAATCATGGAAGAACTTCTTGAGTTTGATCACCGGAAGCTGAGGAAAGTAAAAGCAGTGAATCGAGGTGGGTCATATTAAAGCAATCACTAGTCATAAGCAGGCTAGATATGAAGTAAAAACTCTCCTGCCCTGCCACACCGCATTGATACAAAGCCCAACTCACAGCTAAGAACTGCCCGCGTCACATCCCACCTCTCCGGCGATGTTTGGCTTCCTTGGACCTATTATCCTTTCTCCGTCTGCTGAAAACTTTCGGGCAGTCCGTTGCACGCCTTTCCTTTTCGACAGTGTCACTCACCAAAGAAGGAAAGGAAGTTGCAGGATCAGTGAGCGGTCTGGCAAAAATGGCCAAACACAAACTGTGGTTAGGACTTCAAAAATTTGACCCAGTTGCTTGGTAATGCAGGCAGTAGCTGGGATCA
The DNA here is from genome assembly GCA_028571005.1 of Clathrina lutea. Classification (NCBI taxonomy): domain Eukaryota; kingdom Metazoa; phylum Porifera; class Calcarea; order Clathrinida; family Clathrinidae; genus Clathrina; species Clathrina lutea. Next base: position 8,691 of record JAOWAR010151998.1, read on the forward strand.
GGATAGAACATGTAGAAAGTCCATGGACTGTTGAAGTGGATATAAAAAAGAATTATTTGGTCGATGATGTCGTAAAATTTGCCTTCCACTTGCTCATGGCTGTAAGCAAGTTGTAGCTGGATTTCGGTGGTCCTGGATAGTTGGCATAGATGATGCTAATACAAGCCTTTATGTCCAAATTTTCACCCCGAAGTTCACTTAATCCACCGAACAAAGTGTACATTTTCTGGAAGCTTTGTTCAAAAGGAACGATTTGGTCAACGTAGTTTTTGGCAAAATGTCATGTGATTGTAGTTATTATTATAAACTGCAATTAGTATTTGCATCTCGCGGCAGTCCAAAGATGTGGAGTCATCTTTGCATCCATGTGCTCGACCTGCCTTAACATTTCTCTGTGTGTTCCTGTTACTGACTGACAAAAAAAAAGAGCGCTTCTGGAATTTTTTTAAGATCATATCCTTACATGAGAAATGTTGAAGAGATGTTTGGAGGCTGGATGACTCTGATTTTCGGTGAGCCTTAGTGGGATCACCAAGCTGCAGCTGGAAGAAAGCCAGACATACTTTGTCGCTTAATTACATGAACCCACTGAAAACATTTGAGTTGGGTCGAGCACATGCCTACGAGGGTGAATCCAAATCTTTGGACTTCCACGAAAGGCATGTTAATTCTAGTTCTGACATCTCAACTTCCATCACGTAACATTTGCCATGAAAGAACTTTGACCAAAGGAATCCTCTGGACATATGTTTCACTTATTGTTGGGTTGATTGAGTGAAATTCTGGTTGAGCATTTTGACATAGCTGTAGATAATAGCACTGTTCATGTCAATCATCCAGGACCACCTGAACATCTCAAATGATGTATTTTAAGCCGTGCTGTTTTGTAGGAAAAGTTTGAGTGTTTCTCTTGGCTAAAGTCGTGTGGACATGAGGAAATATTTCGTTAAAATTTTCACTTGAGGTTTCACTGTTCACTTTACACCACTGTGCTTTCACTGCACTGATTGAGTTTCAAGTTAGCGTTTTTCCTTGTTACTCTCTGCTGAGCTGGAAGCAAAAAAATGCATGTGTTTTGTTTTGCTTTATTTGCATCAACAGGTGAAGATCGATGTCGAATGCTTGCCGATCTTCGTCACGATAATATTCATCGCCTTCGCCCAGCCAAAACGCCGATGAAGAAGAACTCATTGGTCAATGTTGGCTGTTGTGAAGAAGGAACAGCGGTGAAAGCAGGGGACAGAAGAAGAGTAGGAAGATGGTGTGTGGAAGAAATAGAGGAAAGAGAGATGACTATTTGACTAAGGATGAAACTTGCGGATTTATCACCAGCTGTTCAGTACACAGATAATGTGAAATTTAAACCGGTGCAACAAAATGCAACAAAGTTTCCCCACCGCTTTCTGGTGTTATCTCTCACACACACATCTCCAAAATGCCTCAGCTATAGTGTGTGTATGCCAGGCTTTGATTGTTGGTGGTTCCACGAATGATAGTTACGTATGTGTGTCAGTGACAGAAAGGGAGCGTGAAAACAGAGCAGTGTCTCAGAAGCTGCCCAGGGCTGTGAGATGAAGGCTTAATCAGTTTCAACGCAGCACGTTACAGCTGATGAGGTGTCGGAGAAGAAGTTAGCGCAGAACTTGAAGCCTGTGTAACGCAGCCCAAGTCTTGAATGAGGGAGAAGAGAAGCATTTTCAGATGAAGAAATGCCCTCTTGGAACTCCAGGAAAGGCAAGTTCTGTTTTTTTTCTTCATTATAAAAAAATCAAGGAAGTGATTTGACCATTGCCAAAGGTTTACACCGTGCCTTTGAGGTTTGATATAGACAGGCCGTATATGCTATAGGGGCAGAGCCGCACGAGAAATGAAGCGGAATCAATTATCTTAGGGGCCGTTGCCAATTACCGGCATTTTTTCTCAAACGAACGATGTTCGTTTGAGGGGGAGGGGAGTTCGGAGCTTGTTCGTTTGGAAGAAAAAATCGGCATTTTTTGGACTGGGCTCGAGGTCGAGCCCAGAAGCCGATCGATCAACTTTCACGCGCACTGCTGGGAGTGCACATGTACATGGTGCATGTAGGACTGCATCATGCCATGCATCAGCCGATCGGAGACATCTGGATACTGCAGCCGGTGTACAAGTAGATCTAGATCTACCACTTAATCTACTTGGTGTAGGCGACCGTTCGCACACTGTGCATGCAACACGCTGGGCCTATTGGCAGGCAAATTTTGCAGGTAACCGCGTGCGCTGCCGCGCAAACTCTGCCCCGCGCCTCCGAGTTGACGTCAACTGCAACCGTGACACGTGCACGTACCCTGCTATTGAAAATTGCGAGACGCGCGAGTGCTATTGAACTCAATCGCACCCTGCTATTGAAATTTGCGAAACGCGCGAGTGCGATTGAACTCAATCGCACCCTGCTGCTCAAGTCCAGAGACGAGTGCGATACACGCGAGGCACGCGATCGAAATTCACTGAGTTTGTTCTTCTTCCAGAAAAGGGTGCGATACGCGCGAG
>JAOWAR010152009.1:0-11211 GCA_028571005.1 Clathrina lutea
GTGCGTGTGCGTGTGTGTGTGTGTGTGTGTGTGTGTGTGTGTGTGTGTGTGTGTGTGTGTGTGTGTGTGTGTGTGTGACTGAGACTGAGACTGAGAGCCTAGTAGGGCCACAGCGCCATACTGAATAATAATGCCACAATTGTCTTCATCTTCTCTTACTTGACGGTGGCAGATGTTGGTGAGCAAGTCGTTGCGCATTTTGAGTCTCTTCATGAGGCCCGGCGCCGCAACGCTGTTGAGGAGGCGGTACGTGACACGGAGAGGCGCGAGGATAAGAAAAGACAGCAAGCTCTTGCTGACGCAAGAAGGATGGCGGATGAGGAGATTGCCGCACTACGACGCGAACTGGACGAAGAAAGAAGGCGTGCGGTGGAGGAGGAACATCAGAGGACAACGGAAGAGATGAAGAGGCGAGCTGATCAGATGTTGAGCGACGAGAGACAATCGGCCACACGGAGGTTGGAGCAAGCTTTGGCCACCGCTGCAAACGAGGCGCGTCGTAGGCAAGACCAAGCGGTGAAAGACGGACGTGAGGAGGAGTATAAGCTGGCCCTGCAGAGAGCCGAGCGAGCCGCAGCGGATGCACAGAAGAGCCTGGAAGCTGCTGAAGCAAGGAAGGACCAGGACAGGCGTGCCGCTTTGGACGAGCTGACGAAGGCAAAGGACGAAGAGAGGAGGAGAGCGGTCGAGGAAGGAAAGACCAAACAGGCTGCCGAGGACGCGTGCGCGCTTGCCGTCGTTCGAACAGACTACGAGCGACAGCTGCAAGAGCTCCGAGACACGCTGGACAAAGAGAAACGATTGCGAGACGATGCCGAAGAGTCTCTGGGCGCCACCAGGGAGGAGCGGAGGAAGCTGGGCGAGGAACACGAAGAGCTGCGAAAAGAGTTCGCCAAGTTTATCAACACCATCCCAGGGCTGTGCAGCGACTTCCTTATGAAATGAAACATAGTATGGAAACGTACACCGTTCGATTCATACCGTGGTTTATAGGGAAGTTACTTCCCTCCCCCTTTCTCCCTCCCCTCGCCTTCCCTTCCTCCTTCCCCCTGCCCTAGTCGGTCCACCCTACTGTATATTGTCCGCCTGCCATGGTGTAAAGCTATATTTCTATTCTAGTACTGTCTTTTTCAATTCGTGATGAACTGAAAACGGTATAAAACTACAGTGTATGCTATGGCAAATAAACTAAAAAGTCTGACTTCACAATCGCTTTCGTTTTTCTTTCGATTTCAACACGTGGAGCTCTCTTCTTTCTACCGTGTACATAGTCTACAGCGGCCTGACCCTACCGGGACAGCTGGCGCCAAAAGTAGTGTACTGAATAAATACCCTTACATATCACTGGGGGAGGGGGCGCTGCTTTTGTAGCTATGAATTGACATCCCGAAATGCTGAATGTATCTTTCTTTTTGTTAAAAAAAAATTCCCAGTAGTTTCCCCTTTCAGTTCATCAAAATGGCGAAAGTGAAAAAAAAAGGCTAACATTATTGGCTGTACCGGCGCACATAACTCGCCGTCTCTCGCGCTAGTTTCAGTGATACTGCCTATTCGTTCGTCTTCGTCAGCTATAAAACTGAACTTACGCGACAAGAAACCACCGACGCAGTGTCGGCTCGGCACGGTACAGCAGAAGCGATAGAGCCTCATCCATTCTCTGAGTGTGGCAGACTGCATCCCGGGTAACGTGTCGTAACGTGTGCAAACTCTTGACCACAACGGGCGGAGTGACTATCCACCACCTCCGCGCCTGTTCCATGGCTTGCCCCGCGAATAGTCCTGCGCGGCCATTTTGACCTGTTTAGGATGCTGCGACCGGGAAGAAGGAAACTGTCCATCGAACCAATGGAGACCTGGCGGAAACTAGTCAAAGGGGCTAGCGAAATTTCAAAGCGTGACTCAACTCATCAGAAATGGCCAGCACTAAGCCAACGAAAGCTTGGAGCTACTGCCTGCTAACCACCAAGGACGAACTGCAAGTCGACGTCATTTTTTTTCCTTATCACTGAAAAAGTGGCTGCGGTTTTGATGTCCGTTTGTTTGCAAAAAAACAAATGCCACGGAGAACAACTTCGCGACCACCGAGCAGAAACCGATGATGAAATGAAGGCCTATTGAAGTTGAGACGGAGGAACGTCACGGGCCATCTCGCCGGCCGCTTAGCCGTGCGCGTGACGGCCCACGGAAGTGGTGCGTGCTTGGCCAAGCTGTAGACGGGAATCACGCTTTGAAAACTGAAAGATGGTTTTACGCTCGGCAAAACGTCTCCGACGATCGTGAGAGTGTGCGATTGTCTAAGGCAAGGAATGTAAGCACAGGAAGGATTTTTTTGCAGATGGGAGAAACGTACGCGAGCGTTTGTTTGCTGCCCTAAGCCTGGGCTGTGAGCAGGCTTTTTGCCAACCTAGGATCACAGGTAAGACTTGGAGCACTAGCCCACGGTTCATAGTATGCCTCTTCTTGAAAAGGTTTGTACTCTTTGTCTGTAAAACAATTTGAATCATGTCAGTTGTTATCCTAACCAGGCGAATAGTGGGGAGTCAGGCTTTTGAGTGCTCGTGCATACGACTTGCCCCAACGCCGGTCGTTTCTTCCCCAAACTGTCCACAATGGTAGCGTTTCTGACCTCTTTTCTATCCCTGAGGTTGTGACCGGCAAGCAAAACAGGCTCCATTGTTAGAAGAGATTTAGATAACGGAATGATTCATCCACGCTAAGATCACTGAGCCAAAACCTTGACACCGCCTTTCGGAATGCCACTCACATGGCTTCGCCAGTTGCCATAGCAGCTGCCGGTGGAACTAGCACTGATAGGACCGGGGTGCATCACCGCGCCCGGCGACTGTGCCGGAAGACGGGTAGCAGCAGCGCACTCGAGGAGTATCGAGCAAGAAAGCCGAGAATTCGTGAACATACCTAAGCTTGAAAGGCTCTGCTGTCGTAGTGTAGATCTACGCATTGTTTGGTCAACACGCTGTTTCATCGACCCTTTGTTGCAGCCTTAGGTTACTCTGTTGTGCTGGTAGGCGAACTGTGGCCGAGTTCGATAATTCCTTTGCTGTCTCTGGACACGCGCGCGAAAGTGTCGTTTACGGCGCTCAGCTTTGCCGTGTCAATTTCTGTAGTCGACCGATCGAGTGTCACGGAGATCGCTGGCCTCGTAAAGTGGTGCAGTGGACAAATAGCTTCAATCAGCAGCAGCGTGTCGAGGGAAGGAAGGACTTTCTCGTTCACTTCGAAGGCCCTGGACAATGAAGTCCAGGGCCTTTGACGGCCGCCGCGAACGCCACAGACGGCGCCTTGAAGAAACTCCGCCCTGTACGCTTTCCTCTGCCAGCAGGCCAGCCTGCATCCTCTCCGTCTTCTGTCTCTGCACAGTGCTTGCTCACACCTCGGCCACCGGAGTCTTTCCTGCCGTAGCTCGTGTGGCCGTGCGCCGACCGATTTCGGCCAACGGCACTTGTCGCGACCAGGTCTTCTGCAGCCATGCGTCGCCGTCCTGGCAGAGCGCCGGAGGCTGCGTCTCCGAGGTGTGCAACTCGTCTTGCCCTCATGGAAACGCGCTTGCCAGAAGCACGGATCTCGGACAGCTCTCGTGGACGTCGAGAGGTGTGACTGTCGTGAACGCCATCGCCATCTTCAACCGGGGCTTCATGAAGTTCGGTCCTGATGCCTCCCCGGCGCTGGACTCCATGACAGGCTTCAGCATCACGGTTAGCTTTTTAACCGGAATTGATCAGTAAGTCGCTGACCAGCTTTAGCCTAAAACACAGGCACACCGAGCTCATGGCCAAGGGATCATAAAAGAAGTCAAGTTACGGGTTACTTTGACAACTTGAAAAGGAAGGCCGAATATCACAACCGTACGGTTTCAAAAAGAGACAGAGAATATGAGAATACAAGAAGCCTGTGACAATTGGTCAGATCAATTCCCACCTTCTCCTGTGAGGTGCAGTTGGTCTGACATTTCACCCATCAGGAAAAAGCCCTGAAATTTGACAGGTAAAATGGCAGACCGACTGCACTTCCTTATTCTCTGTCTTCTTTTGAAAATCGTAAATTTAAAGGTTCGTTGGGCACTTTGAGAAGTAATAACCTTTCATACATGCATGTATTTCACGTACAAGTGAGAAAGCCACACACTGGCTGTGAAGTAAGGTGTAGTGTCATTGTGGTTAAGGAATCAGTTAGCATATTGGCCCGTGTGCATGTACAAGTCACACCGAATCGTGCCCTTGCCTCAGTCTGTATGTGCTAGAGTACGCCTGCCAGCATTGAAAACAGTTTTCTATTTTTGAGCCAGCGAACGAGCCCTTAATCCTGAACTGCCATAGGTCATTTGCCACTTCTTCACACTGGTTGATGATTGCTAGCACACTGGTTGATGATTGCTAGCACACTGGTTGATGATTGCTAGCACACTGGTTGATGATTGCTAACACACTGGTTGATGATTGCTAACACACTGGTTGATGATTGCTAACACACTGGTTGATGATTGCTAACACGATGAACAAAAACAGACTTACACCACTTGTTTTCTTTTTCTTCGGATGTTCATCACAGAGAGAATGTTCTCTTTGCCAAAATAGCACAAGGGTCAGGAGCAGTGATATTCTCAGTACGGACGAACTTTCGTCAAGGTTTTCTCACCGGAACCGTCAGTGTTGACTACCGTCCTGTTGGCTCTCCGACAAGCCGTGTCCTGACGTTGGCAAATGTTCCCAACATCCACGACACCAAGAACACAGAGTTCACGTATCTGACTACCACCTGCATTGGCAACCAAGTCACGCTCTTTGAAAAAGGTCGTCTGGTGGCTGCAGGTCTTCTTGTTGCCGCCGTGAATGACAGCAGAGGGGAGTTCTTCATCGGTGCAAGAAGTGGTAGGTGATCCTGACTTCCAGCTCTGTAGCCCCATACCATTACCGTGCTCTAGCAGATAGATCACTGCCAGCGAATAATCTTGTCATTGTAGAAAGAATTTGACTTTAGGCTGGCTATTGTGTGTGTGTGTTTTTTTTTGTCACCACTGTGAGTTTCCTTTCATCTTCCCTCGTCCTCAGCTTCTTCAGGTGGTTTCACTGGCGCCTTCAATCTTGCAATTCTACATTTTAACACAGCATTGAGTGAGAGGTAAGTTATCCATCGCGTAAGCTGAGTTCAAACAGAACGACAAATGTAGCCACACATGTTCAAGGACAAACTGTGTAAGTCTCCCAAGATTTTACTGTGGAAGTTCGTCGTGCCTATCATCCACAAACTTTTTTTTGAAGCTTGGGCTTAGCTTTACCAAAAAAAGACTTGCTAAAGGAGGGGTAGGGAAGCCTTAAAGGGGAAGACCTCAACTGTTCCCAGAATTTGAAGCAATGATCACCACAGCACCGCTGCTTAAGTGATTGCATGACTCATCGTCACTGCAGTGATAAAGGTTTTCAGTGAGAACCCATCATTTGTGTATTGGAAATGCATTGGACATGCAATTTACGTCACTGAGCCAGACGATTGCAGACTACGTGCAAAACGATAAGAGGATAATAGCTGTATGAGAAGGTAGAGAGAAGCACTCTTCTTCCTATCTTCTTATTGCGGGTCTAGATGATACATCCGTCTTGTTATTGCCGTACAAGTGGTGGGCCATGCATTGGGAATGCCTTGCAGTGTTCATGGACCAACATGCTTTATTGTTGCAGGTCAGCAGCGCAAGTATTCAATGGAAGCTTCTCCCCAGTAACGCCTCGCAGTGAGTGTCGATGTCCTGGTGTCCAGCCGACTATCAACCCTCGCAACAGCACTCAGTGCATACATCCACTCCTGCCCTCAGTCCCAGCCATTAAGCGCACCAATGATAAAGCATTTCCGGTAGAGAACGCCAATGATGACAATGCCGACAGTGTGTTTGTGACTGAGCTTGGCCAATCACATGTGTCGATAACAGTGGATATGCTTGGCCAGTTTGAAGTAAGTTGGAATGCCAAACTGTAGAATCCAATTTTGGAGCCTTAGGTTTATCTTTGCTCACTTGCGAATTTGGATGGGCTTATCCACGGGAGGGTAAAGGAAAGGGCTGAAAACACATGTAGCAAAGGTTGTAGCAAAGATTGTAGCAAAGGTTGGCTAAACAATTTCCTGGTCAATACCTGGTATCCATCAATGACTACCAGTAGAAGCAACACAGCACAACTGAGTATCGCGTACACAAACAGGTCTTTTACCCAACATGAGACTTGTGATGGAGAAAGAGAGCAAATAGTGCAAGATTACTTGTACTGTTTCAATCTATGGCTCAAGCAGGCCCAAAAGTTACCAGTTCCAGGTAAGTGAAGCAGATAATGGTTACCCTGGGTATTACCCTATTGACAGCATAAGCCATCTTCCGAAGTTGAGAATGTGAACATCACCTCTTCATCAATGTTCAAATAGCTTAACTCTATTTTTGTTCACAACGCACCTATGTACGAGACCAATCAATGTCTAAAAGCGCACTCAGGCTCAAGGAACAATCAAAGGATGAACCGGTCAGCAATACTCTGAGTGCCTAACTGAAGAAGCCCATGTGGCGAAACCTTTTCAAAATTTACTGCCTGGACTTGAATCACCTGGACTTGAATCACCTGGACTTGAATCCATCATTACTACTTTATGCCAATTATTCAATCTCTTCAACTTGAATACTCTTCCTAACATCAGTAGACATACCAGGAAGGGCTGGGCCAGAGTGTTTCGAAGGTGCAGATGGCACTGACCAGCTATATTCTACATCTAAGCAGAGAAAGTGTAGATATTCCCTCATCGGTATCGCCTGTCGCATGCAGTTTCACATCACAGTCTTGTATATAAATTACAAGAAAATGGCCCACAGTGAAAGCGCAACATAGCACGACTGAATCATCATCACTCGTGTATGCAGGGCCATGCACACGAAGATTCGAAAAGCCAACGAGCCTGCAGACGTCCTTTCATCAGCTTGTGAAAATTAATGAATCAAAGCATCACGCCTTGAAGCCTCGTTATTTTTCAGCTTTGGGTTTTCAAGCTTCAACATGACGGCACTCAAACCTAGTCAAAGGTGCAGAAAGCGTTTAATTGTTTTGTTTTGTTTTCCAGATCTTCGGGTCCGTGTTTTGAGCTGGACCGAGTCCAAACTACCCGAGTACCTAGTGTACCCGTTTGAGCCCTAGTATTGAACCCCTACTGCTTCACCATCTTTCCCTGGGTCCGGATGCATCTCAACAAACTCTTTGTGCAGCCAATCCTACAGAATAAGGTACAGGGTGACCCTTCTTCTACCCGCTCGCTGTCCATCATTTCTGCTTTCGTAGCAAACCTTCATCTGCAATCCAGATCCTGATTTGCTTGTGATCGACATCAAACTGCTGGCTGGCTTGCGCTATGTTTTTTTCCCGTTGGCATAAAACCACTTCACAAGTACCAGTTTCTATTCCCGGGTAAACGATATTCCTCTCAGCTTTTGGAGAAGATGAGCTCATACCGATCAGTATTACGTGCATCTGTGATATCACTACACCGATATCAATTGCAGAGGTTAAACTATGGGCGGTAGAACAGTTGAATGCCGATTTTTAAAGGCATTGCCAATGAGAATCAGTGTTTAATCTCGTACCAAGTTGGCGCTAAGCCGCACTAACAAGAAGTACCGCACTTTTTATGGGCAGCATGTACCAGTACATTTGAACATTTCCCCATGAGCTTATGCATGGGAGGGCTTATGCACGGGCGGAAAAAAGTGCTGGCGAGTGTATAGGATTATGCACAGGATGGCTTCAAAACAGAATTCTACGGTAAGCCGTAGGTCAGTCCTCAGACTTGGTCTCTACCGATGTGTTTTGAAACAAAAGCCATGATTGCACAATTTAATGTATGGTGCACAATTTAAAGTATGGTACGTAATCTACAGTGTGGTGCACAATTTTAAGTATGTTGCATAATGGGTTTGTCTGCCAACTCCTAGCTAGTTGGGAATTAGCTGCCACAAGTTTGTGTCTCGCATGGACCAAGGGAGATTGAAATATTCAGTTTCAATTTTATGTCTGAGGTTCAACGTAGTCTTTCAAATTCATGTACGTATACCATCTCTCCTCTAGTTGTCTGTATATCACAACATTTCGATTGAAAATGGTCTTCTCAATAAGCTTCTGATCAGGTTGGAATTGCGATATATAAACACCAACAGCTCTAACTTCACCCACCAGCTGAGCATGGCGTGCAAATAGATCTGAGCCTATTTTACCACTTTCGAATGGACAAAGAACGGAACAGAGAGGATGTCAGCCATGTTTTATTGATTCCACTTATTTTGCAGGTGACAGGGGTATTTGCTTGGTTTTGGAGTCCTCGGCCCCGGGCGGCAGTGCTCGAGGTTTCGTCTGACAATGTCACTTTCTCCACTTTACAGTATTTCTCTGACGATTGTCAAACGTTCTTCTCATTAGTAAATGATGGCGACCGAGCCAACGCGTCTGTTGTCAACTGCAAGACCACATTTCAAACTGAGTAAGACTCTGTGGTGGCAGTGGGCATGTGTGAAATGAACTTCAGTACTGAACATTTGAGAAATTGATGTTGATGATGCCATTGACACAGACAGTAGTCATCTTCTTGACTCAAATGTATAAACTTGTGACTTTCTTGTCTTTCCTAAGCTCCAATGGCAACCAAGGCTGGGTCTACTACCTCGACCGTTACAATGCATCTGATCGTCTTCTCGACTTTGGCCAGTACACGACACAGGTGATCCCATTCTCAGCTGGCCGGTATGTTCGCCTCCAACTCCTCGAGCTCCCAGCTGTTGGGTCTGCTATGGACAAGTATTATTCACTCTCAAGGCTTGATGTCCACGGCAGGTAAGGGAGGGAAAAGCTACAATAAGACAAAAATAAATCTTTTTAGGCTAGAGCTGCAGCATTTACCGGTTTCAACATGAAGTGACTTGAGAAGAGAAGAATTTTCCTGGCCCTTTGATGCACAACTTCCACGCACGTTCAACAAATGAAAGTCTTACTGGGTAAGTGTCAGTGAGCTTAGATGCCATTTAAACCCTCGGGCTTAGAAGTGGTTTCGTTTTAATACTTCTTTCCCCAAACAGGCATACAGTTAGGCCAAGTGACACTGCCTCAAGAATCTACATACTAATTTAGAATAGACAATTGTGGTGGTGTACTGACGTGTCAATGTCTGTCATCCCAGAGAAAATAAATGGGACCTGCTTATTGCTAGCGCATCACAGTGTCATTTTTCCTTTGTCTCTCATTTCCTTTTTTCTCTTTCCTTGATTACTTCAAAGCAAGGAGTGATTTTTTCTCGTTTGTTTGCCATGACGCATGATGGAAGAACACTATTGGGTATATTCTGTTTTATTCTTCATTGCTTTCTCTGAGGAGAGAATACTGTTCCATTCTTTTCTGGTTGTCATTCAGGTGTTCTTGTTCTGGTCATTCTGAATCTTGTTCACTCGACTCCACGCGTGGGCTGTACAAGTGTCAGTGTTTGTACAACACACAGGGTGACTCTGTAAGCATCAGAAAAAAAGATTTTCCCCTAACAGCTGTTAGTTTTGGTTAAAACAAGTTATAATGCGTAGGCGTGAGGAAATCACGAAGTTTGGAAAACACGACTGGAAGTTTTGGAATTAGGTTAGTCTTATAGACAGAGAATGTCAACATACAACATACACACACACACACACCAATTCATCATTCTCCTATTTCTGCTCAATGTCCATTGCTGCAGTGCGATCAGTGCCAGCCTCTCTACAACGATAAGCCGTGGCGTGCAGGCAACAGCAGCTCGCCCAACGCATGTGTGCAGTGCAAGTGCAATGGACATGCAATATCCTGTGCGTACAACAGCAGCCTGGACTTGTACCCAGACAGCCGATTGCTGGGAGGTGGCGGTGTCTGCGACTGCTTGCACAACACAGCTGGTCGTCAGTGTGAGACATGTCGCCATGGTTACTACCGTGACATCAACCGCCCTCTGAACCACATTGATGTTTGCCTTCCTTGCAACTGCTCGTTGAATGGTGTGACTGATGACGGTGACTGTGTCAAGGTAAGCTCAACCGGACAGAACAATTCCAGCTAGTACTGGTGGCAAAATTCATTAATGTTTTCAATTTTATGCCTGCCATGACTTGAAAGAAGCAAGTTAATTTGAAAACAAGGAAATCAGCTAGAAAAGCAAGGGATGCATGACTTCTACTTGAAAAGCTTTAGCCTTTGACAGCATTATTCCAAGGAGGGGAGGGGGATCGATCAAATTGAAATTTTAGGAACGACCCACGTTGGCATGATGCACAGAACGGTCATTCTCAATCAAACTCTTTATAGTAGTTTCCGATCCAGATCATTCAGATCAGAGGAGTGACATTGGGGAGTGCAAGCTCGTAAAAATGAGACTGCAATATTCTGATATTGACGGAAATTATAGAATTTGAGCTAACCTAGGAAGTATGGAAAATCGATTGGGACGAGGCGTAGGACTAAGCTTTCACTATTCTTGCTTCCTCCCTGCGTACTTATCAGAGTGGCTTACTCACTGGCCAATGCAACTGCAAGCCACACGTCACTGGACAGAAGTGCGATACGTGCTCATCGTCTGCATACTTCAATGCCAGCCAAGGAGACTGCTTTCCGTGCAACTGCAGCCTGACAGGCTCTGCGTCCTCCGGCTGCAACTCTCTGGGAAAGTGTTCATGCAAGGCAGGCTTCGCAGGTTTCCGGTGTGACATGTGTTTTCCCACCTTGTCAGGCAATGACTGCTCAGCGTGCAGTTCAGGGTACTTCAATTTCACCGTGACAGGGTGTGAGGACTGCATATGCTCGTCGTACGGGGCAGCTCACAACGACTGTGATGTTACCACTGGCCAGTGCCAGTGCAAGCCAGGCTTTACTGGACTCCAGTGCTCACAGTGCGACCTCGTGGCAGCTACAATTGGGACAGAGTGTGACACATGCCTGCCAGGTTACTATGGCTACAATGGATCTCAGTAAGGGAGACATCCATAATGGCATATGGCATCTGCATCGACATTTTTCCTGTGCTATTAAGTTTTGTTCTGTGGCAGTCCTGGATGTGGGAGGAACATTTCATATGGAGTATTTCATTGAGCTATGGCATATCGAAATGTTCCAGCGAACTTTACAGGCTTCCGTGTTGGCCGGAATTGTGCATTCGTGCATTGAAATCCCG